>JABFPD010000204.1:0-13804 GCA_022817545.1 Cremastobaeus sp. ZL-2020 | reverse complement strand
GTCGTCTTAGCCTTTAAATGCGGGCGGAATTGATACGAAAAGCTGCTGACGTCAGCAATTTCCTTGGTGCCCGATCCGCGAATCCGATGGCCCGTTGGTTCAAGACCGTGCGTGTCGGGTATGTTGCCCGTGTGCTCGACACGGTCCTTACGATCGTCATCCTCGACACTAATCGTCGTCCAGCTAATCGCCGCCATAAATGTTGGCAGCGAGCCACCCGCGATTCGCAGATCGCGCCGCGCATTTCGCCAATCCGCGGATTGACGTAACGGCGATCGATGCCCGGGAATTTGACGAAAGCGTCGCGAGTCAAGTGCAAGATTCAATTGCAATCAATTATTAAACGGCCTATATGAACATTTCGCGGCGCGGCATAATGTAAACATCGACGCTCCGTGTAGCTACCGCCGTTTCGCCGTGGCTTTGAATTACAGCAGCGCGGTTTTTCAAAGCAAACAAACCGCTCGAGCGAAACACATGCATCCCGACGGAATTTGCGTTTCCAATTGTGGTACAATAACTCCGCGGATTTAAGTGAAGTTTATTCGACTCGCTAATCAAACAGAAATATTAGTGTAGAATAAATGAACATGCATTTCCAACCGTTCCAAGTCACGAAATGTGTACGAGAAGCTCGGTATTAGTATTTTCATTGTTTTTGGATGGTCAACTTTGCGGCGCGGTTAAAATTAACGTGACACCAAGACGAGCGCTGATTACAATTCGTGGACAAAAGGACTTGCACGACTTGGACCAATCGCGACACCTTGGAGGCAAAAATCACCGATGGAGCAAAAGTCGCGGCTCTACTTTTGCACTTGTTTCTCGGCATCGAAATAAAACGCGACTTGAACATTGGTGCTGGATCGGACTCCGATGCATTGTAATGTAAATGCACGTTTGGCGTAACTCTTTGTTCATTGATGAAAACTGCGGAGACCGGAGCCTCGTCTTTTATTTTTAGCCGAACGATGTGATATTTCGAATTGACGGAAGAATGACCGTCTTGCGCGCGTTCTCGGGACCGCGTTCGCCAAGTCGTCGGAGGCGAATTGCGGCCGCGAGAACGTCGCAAGTTCTCCTGCAGCGACAGCAGCCCGGTGGGAATTTCCTGTGATTACTTTGCACGAAAATGCGCTGGGTGAAGCTGTCTCAACACATAATCCGATTCTATCCAAACGTGTCCGCTGCGGCTGCCTCCGTACTGTCACTGTGCATCCGCCGAACAAAGTACACACTGCACGGCGCTGATGAACTCATCGCGGATCGACGGCACCCGCGACTGTCTATCAAGCCATGTCTTCCATGGAGCCAAGCGCACGGGCGAATAAAAGTTGCGGGAGACGCGCGACGAGGGCCGTCGCGATCCAAATCAGCCTCGTCGAGAGACTGAAAACTCGCCAAATCCTAATCGCGGACTGCCCCCGTGCGCCGGCGAGAGCACGCGCGCGCGCGATACGTGTCCACGAATCAGGGTCTCCATCTAACGGGTGCGTTCTGTTCGTTTTTGCTCCTCGTTTCCACTCTATTTCGTGCAGCACATTTTTCCTTAATAAATAAACATTGTTCAACAAAAGCGCTGAATCGAGGAATGCGACGCGTTTTCGGCATTTCCGAACAAAAGCATTCTTGCACAACATGCTAATTTTTGCTAACCAGCTGAGAACGAAACTCACCTTGTCTGAAACCCTCGGGTGAAAAATGAGGGAATTTCGGTTATTATCTAAATTGTTGAAAATGGTGCGCCAGTTTGATTTACAGTAACAATTACTGGTGGCAGACCAGATGATGAAAGTCGCGTATGTAGCGCGAGGAACTTGGGCGATATAATAATTGATTCGGCCGAGGAATCGGAATAAGAATGGTGTCTATGACCCATATAATGCGCGTGAGCGCAACTAGGTCATGCACCCCCATGCGCCCTGGAATACTACACGGTGACCCGATAAAGGTATACATATACATATAGGTCCGCGTTACGTATACACCGGGTGTCTATAAATACTCCGGGAAACTCTACATTCAATGAAAACCCAACGAACTTTGTCGTTTCATTACAGACCTTCGACGCGTTTTATCACCTATCGATGTCCAACGGAACTAATAGAGTCTATTGTCGAAAAGATGCTCATTCCCATGCTCCATCTGGGGCGGAAAATGCAATGATGAGTCAGTTGAATCGATGGACGGCAGTCGTTCATCTTTTAATCGATGCGATCTTTACGTGGCGCATAATAGTCGAAATTTCGCTTTCAAACAGGCAACTCGTTCGGCATTCTTTTACGATTTGCAAACGGACGAAGAAGTACACTTTCCCGACACGAGGGCAGTTAATGGTCTTGCCAATAGCTCATCCTTGTTACATTTATTGTTAACTTAACAGCGCATTATTAACTGCCATAATAAACCGATTCTCGTGTACGAAATAAAGCTAACACGGCTAGTGTAATTGTCGTTAAATCCTCTATGTTCTATATCGAAGCTGACATTTTCATGTCAACAATATAAACTTTTTTAGATAATTAGGAAAATTTACGTCGGATATTTGGTTCAGGTCATAAATAATTTTATGTTATTTGTTTATTAGAACTAGTATTTTCTTTGATTGTATTCGCGATATAACCTTCGAATTTAACTTTACCTCTTAACTAATACGCAATGTCTTGCTTTTTAATATAACTAGATTTGTTGATATTTATTAATATTTTTAAATTGTGTTCAATTAACGGTACTTAATTGTTCCATTTTTACACTCAGAAATAAATCCAGTAACAGTAACTAGATCGTCTAGTTGATTCTGGCTGCGATGTTTATAAATTATAAATATTCTGAATTATTCAAATTTCAATAATCGCTGGATACTTTGCTACAAATGTTGTAGACTTTCCAAAATTTTATGGGACTTTTTCCTTTAGGCAAGGGTTGGAAACTGTGAACTCATTATATGAATGCCCATGAATATTAAAGAGTTTTAAACGAGTTCTGCCGAGTACCGAAGAATTCCGACGGAATTTCAAAGAGTTGTAACAAGGAGTTCCAAGGAGTTTCAAAGAGTTCCAAAGAGTTCCAAGGAGTTCCAAAGAGTTCCAAAGAGTTTCAAGGAATTCCAAGGAGTTCCAAGGAATTCCAAGGAATTCCAAAGAGTTTCAAGGAATTCCAAAGAGTTCCACGGCGTTCCAAAAAATACCAAAATAATTTTACTGAATTGCGGAGAATTTACAAGAATTCTTTGGAGTTCCAAAGAATTATTTTTTCCAAGATCCAATAAAAATTTTAAAACATTATTTTATGATTTATAATAACTTTTACCGACTCGATATGATGAAAAATGAAGAAAAAATACAAATTCAAATTACCATTAGCAAACGGCTCCATCATGCTAGCAAAACCATCATAGCAGAACCAAACCAAACTATAACCACATTTTATTACTATTTTTTTACTATTTAATTACCACAAAACAAATTTTTTATCCAATTATTTAAACAATAAACAAGGGTTCTGCCAGGTTGATATCAAGCTGGCAGAACCATAGTGTAAAATTCGATTAACATAATGAGCGACACATTCAACGATATGAAAACATTTAATTACTATTTATTTACCACCGAATATTAATGTTTAAACAATATATAAACAATTATAAATAAATTTTAATACATGTTCATATGTATATATTGGCTTTATTTCGACAGACTGGTCCAGAATTAAATGCCCAATTTTGACCAAATTTATTATTATTTATTGAAAATCAAATAAATTGTTAAACAATTTATTTAAACAAAATCCAGAAATCAGGCTATGTTGATATCAAGCTGGCAGAATATACCATGGTTCTATGGTAAGGTGTTTGTGTTTGGGACTCGATAAAATATGAACATTTTATATTTTAATTTTAATAATTAAATTTACGAAGGGGATTAGTAAAATTAACAATTTGCAGTTCCTATCACTATATCACCTAGAAATTTAGGATATTTACTACATAATTTCTCTCTGTGTAGACTGACTCGTTGTTTTTGTTTAATTAATTAGGTTAAAAAATCATTTTGTAATGAATAAATAGTTTATGAAATATTTCAAAACTGAGTATATAATGTTATGCATCAATTATTATGTCAAAAACAATAACAATGAAACTGTTCATGAATGGTTAGAATAATCCCTCACGGACGAATTTATATTTAAAAATATATATAAAAATAGAGAAAATATATAGAAAATATATATTCGGCAATAACGACTATATTTTTTTTATATTTTTCATTTTATATATTTAATAAATATAAAACAAGATTGACTTTTTTTATAAGAAAATTATAAAAAGCGGCAATACGGCATATATTTTCAAATATATTTTCTATTTTATATTTTCGTCCGTGTAGGATGTTAATTGATAATAAATAAATAGTAATTATTTGCTCATTTAATATACAATAACTTTTTTAATTTTGTATGAAATTTGGCAGTATGCTTTTGCCAGCTTGATATAAAAATATGTAGACCCTTAGATTATGTTTGATTTAATAAATTGCTCAAAAATTGTTTTAACAGTTTTATTCGGTGGTAAATAAATAGTAATTAATTATGCATCCATTATGAAATGGATTTCTTAATTTTTAATGTAATATCCCACTATTATTCTGCCAGTTTGATATCGAAATAGGCAGGCCCTTGGGTTTTTATTTATAAAATTTGGTAAGAAATTAATTCGATCATAAATATATATAATAAACTTGATAAAATTTTAGTTTTTGGTTTGGGATCAGTCTATTGACTTAATGCCACCATATGTATATAAGCATGTGTTAAAATTTTAAAATTTGTTTGTAATAATGTATGACTTGTTTAAACAGTTTTATTCTGTGTTAAATAAATAGTAATTAATTGTACAATCATTTTGAAATGCCTCTCTTATCATAAAGCCAGACCCTTGAATTTTGTTTAAAAAATTTTGTAAAAAATTGTTTAAGCAATGTTATTCGGTGGTAAATAATTAGTAATTATTTCTACACTCATTATGAAATGAGTGTCGTAATTTTCAATGTATTTTGTAATTTTCAATGCACTATGATTCTGCTAACTTCATACCAACCGTAGATTTTGTGTAAATAAATTGGTTATTAATTTATATGATGGTGAATAAATAATAATGAACTAGGAAAAAATTTAGCAATCGGTTTCTCATCGGTCTTCCGAAATAAATCCATTATACACATATGGACATGTTTTAAAATTTGTTTAGAATTGTTTATAAATGTTGTTTAAACAATGTCATACGGTGGTAATTAAATAGTAATTAAATATTTTCATATCTGCGAATTTGGCACTATGGCTCTGCCAGCTTGATATCAAATTAGCCAGGCCCTTAGATTTTGTTTCAATGAATAGGTAATAAATTGTTTATACAATGTTTTTAGGCGATAAATAATTAGTAATTAATTCTACACTCATTATGAAATGACTGTCGTAATTTTCAATGTATTTTGGCACTATGTTTCTGCCAGCTTGATATCAAATCAGTCAGACCCTTAGATTTTGTTTAAACGATGGGTGAAATAGTACATTATGCTGCTAGGCCTGCACGACCGTTAGTATTGTCCAGGGTGAAATTGGCTACACGAGCCGAAGTCGAGTGTTGCCAATTTCACCCGTGACAATACTTACGTCGTGCAGTCCGAGCTGCATACGATACTTTTTGTAACAAGTGCACGAACAATTAATTTGTTAATTTTTTAGGTTACAACATGAGCTAGTAAAGGAAGTGATAAGAGAAAAACTGGCGAAGGGAAAAAAACTCGCGAAGCGAGAAAAACTCGCGAAGCGAGAAAAACTCGCGAAGCGAGGAAATCTCGCGAAGCGAGCGAAGGGGGTCCAGGGGCGCAGCCCCTGGTGGGGGTCGGGGGGCGAAGCCCCGCGGGGGGGTTCAAAAATAACGCGGGGGGGTTGGAAAAAATACTATTTTAATTGAAACACAATTTTTCTCATTACAATTAATTAATTATTTCAAAAAGCATGCAAATATTGTGATTCTATATATACTATTTTTTTATGAACCAAAATTATTTATTTTGATTGAAATAAATTATTTTAAAATGTATGCAGAAGTTATTAGAATCATAAATATTCGTCAATAAAGTATAATCAAATATCAAAGTCTTCTTAAATAAATTAATTGTTTTGTTTCATATAAATTTTATTTTATTGACATAATGAAAATCATGTTAACATCCATCTTAGAAGATTTACATATATTAATACTGCCATTTTTAGAAATTTAAATAACAAATAATTGCTAAAATATGTTTACAAACTACCATCTTGTATATCACACTCAATAGTTTATATAATGAAATTACATACTTAATATAACATTGCATATCTGAGTATATACTTCAAACAACTATATTCGTATACATGGATTACAATAATCATAATCGTAAGTAGTACATGGAGCTTGGTTATTTTATAATTGATTTATCTTATTTGATATTATCATATCGCATCTGAACTCATGAGATTATTGAATAAGAAATGAAAATATAAATATATTATATCAGTTCAAACCAAAGGAACACTTTTTCAATTAAAGTGAAATTAAATGTTTATTTTTATCAACAAAAAAAACTGAAATGAAGTGATTATTGTGCTGTAATTATGCAAAGTTTTGTTAGTTTTATCTCAAAATAAAGAGAATGTACCAATATCACGATAACTACAAAAATACTGTGGAAAGTCAAAGATAAGCTTAATTTTTGACTGTGAAATTGAGATTGCTGCAATTGATGTTAATTGTAAAAGGAACTTTAGCAGACTTCATTACATTGGAAATGTCAATTTCATTAGATGTTGAAGACTTGGAAGTTTGAGGTTTATTCACAGCTGTTTTCTTTATAGGTGGTTCAATATTTTCAATGTCTACATTTTCAAAAATGTCATCATCTATGTTTAAAAGATCATTGAAAGTATTCTGCTCCATTGCTGATTCTTGAGTGTCCATTGGTGTATCCTCTGAAACAGTATCATTTCTTGAAGTAGATGCTCCAAAATTCACTGGAAAAGTTGTGCCTGCCAGATTTTGTGGTGGTTGCGAATTATTTGAAGATCTTGGGAATATCGAAGACATTATTTTGTCTTCAGTTTTCTTCTTCCAAGCAATGGAGTCTTGGATATATCCTTCTGCAACGGCTGTAGATTGCCAGCCTCCATGGCGTTTTATAGCAGTGATGTCAGCACCTGTATCGGCGAATAATGTAGCCGAAGAACGTCTGAAGCTGTGACCAGTATAGGTATTTGGCTCAGGTAGATTTAAGGAAGTTGCCCTATAAATTCAAAATGGTACTAGGAACTTGAAATTTTGCACCCAAAGAGATTTCATGGTTCCTCATTGATTCTCAAAATATGAAGTAATTTCACAGTGGAATTGCTGAGATATTGAAGGTGAAAGTGTGGCATTTATCGCGTCAAAATACCCCTATCTCTTTAGCATGGAGCTTAGCACTATCCCCTCCACGGAAAATCTCGCAGGGCAACTTCCTTAACCCCTCACTGTTCGCGTCATAGCAAAAAATTTCACCAGAGAGAGACATTAAAGTGACCTTTAAATGAGAATAACAGAGACACTAAAAAACAGGCAAACAGTGAGAGGTTAATGGTTTTATAATAAACTACTGTAACAAATTAATAATTATTATGAATAATATTGAATACAACATATGATATTATATTCAATATATAATATTATATAAATATATATAATACATTTTGCACACTTTATTCAATTAAACAAACTTATCAAAATTATATTAATCTCAGTTGAAAAAAAAATTCTATATTATATTTAATATATTGTATAACTATTTATTCATTACAATAGTTTATTGCAAAAATATTAGCAGTGTTTAAAAATAAAAACACTCAACCACCAGAAGAAAAAATGTCCGTAAGTAACATTTTTAGAAATGAAATAAAAAAAGTTATCAAAGTTAATTTAAAAAAAATGTTACTGTTTACTACCAGACGCTATTGTCTAAATAGTTACTTAAGAAAAGAACAATTTTTTAAAAATTAACAGACAATTACATTTTAAAAAACGTCAATTACGGACGCATGCGTAGAAATGCCCATATATAATAATAGCCCAACATAATTAGTTTGATGTAAACAAAATGAGAGGAAACTTATTAAATAGGTATGGAGGGGAAGGACTCATGCACGAGTTTGCCCACCCCTGATGTATACTATAAAAAATTGTTTACTTATTAATCTTAAAGAAAAAACTTTTAAAATGACGGGAAAATGGTCACGTTAAAACTGGCAACACTGTAATGGAATGAGAAATATTAACCTTCTGATAACAGTTTCACCGTTTTGAACGTAGTTGGACATGTATACCTGTAGATATCACCTACTTATTGGATTTTAAATTACAGTGTTGCAATTTCGTTTATAGAGAATAATATTAAATGAAATCGAATGTCAGGTAAAATGACAACACTGCCAATGATCACCAGCTATTTCACTCTTTAAAAATCATACTAACTATATACATATCAATTTTAAACGATAAAATTTTAAATTAGGAAGATGCATTTTAACATTTTAAACATCATATTTTACACTGTTGTCAGATTTCAATATTGTTGTTTTTGTGGTATATCTTTCAAGAATCATTCTTACAACGTTATTAACAATACGAATCGATGCAATAAAAACTAACAATCAAAGAACTTCCTAAGTTTTACTTATAATCTGGCAAGCAGTGAAATGTTGAATTTATCAATATTTTTACAACTTATCATTCTAAAATTTCGACATATTATTTAGAAGATAAAATATCTAACTTGTTTTAATAAGTAGGGAAAGGGGTTCTAATATGTAGTTTCAGGCTATTCTTGTCCTTTTTTACAAAAAAAATTATTAATATTATAAGTTTTATTATAAGTTTTACTTATAATCTGGCAAGCAGTGAAATGTTGAATTTATCAATATTTTTACAACTTATCATTCTAAAATTTCGACATATTATTTAAAAGATAAAATATCTAACTTGTTTTAAGTAGGGAAAGGGGTTCTAATATGTAGTTTCAGGCTATTCTTGTCCTTTTTTACAAAAAAAATTATTAATATTTGTATTTTTATAATAAATACAACACAATATAGTTGGCATAGGAGAGTGGTAAGATATTGTCCTTGCAATAATATGTTTCAAGAGATATTTTTTATTAGCCTATTAAAAAGCACGGCTAGCACAAGTTGATACCTACGAACGGAATATTGGGACTTTAAAATTACCTTCCCGGGCAATATGGCGGCTAGAAGAGTACAGTGTCGTCCAACCCTGTGGTCGTTCGACTTACGTGATTTGTCGAGACTGTACCTTTCTAGTCGCCATATTGCCCGGGAAGCTAAATTTAAAGTCCCAATGAGAAATGCAACCGGTTAGAAATAAAAAACTTAAATTCTTAAAACAGTATATTATTGTCTAATACATACATAGTACTTATACAACGTTTTATTAATCGAGGAAGAGTACAATAACTGAAACGCAGGGTAATAATAAGCATATTATCGACCGGAGGCCAATAATATGACTATTATTACCCTGTAGCTCCAGTATTGTTCGTTTCCGAGGTGCAAAACTTATTTCATATAAAACATTTTATTATTAAGTTGCAACAAAAGTTTGATCCGTACGTTTTTCTCAAAATTCAATTGTTCAAACATTATTTTATTGAAATTTATTTGTAAAATAAATTTTCATTAATTTTTTATATTTATTTTTACACAAATTTTTTACGTTTCTGATTCATCGGTATCCTTCGAGTGTTAGCTCCTTCCTTTAATGGGTTAAGTCTCCATTATTTACTTCAGAAAGCAATAGAAATTGATAGAAATTAATTCAGTGTATATGCAGTGTTGCCTGATTGTGTAAATAAGGCAGGAGAAAGGCAACAACACCGCGTTCGATTTACATGTTAATAATATATATTATGAGTTATTTTCTCAATTTTCTTTCCCATTTTTTGCCACTTCAAATATGGCAACATATTATTTCTAAATCGAACAAAATTCTTCGAATTAAGTAGACTCGTAAACACTGCTGCGAATCTGCTGAATACAAATGGATATTTTAATATGTATTAGGCTAAGTGGAAAATCGTGATTTTTGTATTCCAAGTTCTAATCATAAATATTTTTCTTCCGTTCCCTTATTTTAGTCCCAGGTAGCAGAAAATAACAGTTCGAGTACAAGTGGCTCCAGTGCCGGAAATTATGGCACTCTTGGTCGAGGAAGTGGCAACGCCGCTGCAAATAATGCGTCTACTAGTGGTGGCATGGCCTCTATGATGGACGAAATGGCTAAAACTTTGGCACGTCGACGCGCTGCTGTGCAAAAGAAAGAACAAGAACCAGTATGTTTTTTATTATATTTTGAATTTTAAATCTCTTTTCGAAATGCATAATGGCGGACTAAAAACACGAAATATTTTAGATCTCTCGTGTTTCAATAATCGATTCAGCATTGACACAAATTTCATCATTTAGAAAAATAAATATTTTTATAAACAATGTAATTTGTTAATACAAAAAAATTATAGCAAAACAATTTTATTTATATATTTACGTTTTGAATAGGCAATCGCTCAATTTTACAAAATAATACATAAAATTATATGACATATATGAAAATATATTTCAAACAAATCATAAATAAAATATAAGTATTATACATTTATCTACAATATTACACAGTTTATAGAAAAATTACCATAAAATATTTATGCATTTGAATGTCATTCATGCCTAACAGCGTGAAAATGTACACTGGAGTGATCGTAAGCCAAAACATACTGTATTACAGGAAGCAGAAAGCTCTCCGGACAAAAAATCATGGGACAAATCCAACACATCGAGCAATGGAAACAACAAATTCCTCAATGGAGCGGAATCTCCAAAATCAGCCAGGAAAAGATTTGGCTCAGCTTCAGAGGATATGCTTCTCAAAGTGAATGGTGTCAATGAAGGAATTACCCTCAGTATTCAAGAAATGGAAAGTTTTAAGTCTGATTTATTGAAAGAGATTCGCAAGGAGTTTCAGAAGATAAAGTTAGAAATACTCGACGGTGAGGACGCTAATTAATATGACTAATGAATACATTTAATTTTAATAATTCCATCAAATAAATTAACTGCTCTCTCAAACAAAAGTGAATAAATGTTAACTCTTTCTTTTCAGCTGTGAAAACGGAGCTAAGTAAAAGGTAAAATACCAAGCGCCCAATAAACACAGATAGATTTGACTAGATAGTTTAATCGAAGTTATCATCATCAATAATAACAACAAACATACAAAAAGAAACATGTACACAGATTTCTATCAAGCATTTTCATGTATGACGTAGTCATATGTATGTATATCAGCCATTTCCGTATAAGTGCATTTCAGTATAAAATAGCATTGTAAGAATAAATAACACTTTGTTGTCTAATAAAATAAAGCGTAATAATAATATGCGGTAAATTAAGCGCTAAAATTTGTGTTGCACAGCCTGACTGCACATGCGAATACGTTTAAACTTCACGGACAATCTAATTTTTCTATCTCGTATCATTTTTATACTCACAGTATTTCATTTTATTCTATTTTACAGAGCGACAAACTTTTGTACGCAAATTACGTGCCTAAAACTGGCGCAGAAATAAAATTTTTCTGCTCTCGGGCGGAAATGTGATATTTTCTGTACTAGCGCGGAAAATGAACTTTCCGTATTAGAACAGTCTACTTTTCTGTCGAGGGCGGAAAAAGCTTATTTTTGTCCGGGTTGGTGGTACAAAAAAACTTGTAACTCGGAGGCCCTATCGCCTTTGTTACACAATATACAACTTCGTATTCAAATATACTTTGCCTAACTTTTCTAACAATGTTAATTTTTTCTATCAGACATTTTTCTCCAAAAGCTAAAGCTACCTTTGGATATCGTATTGAAAAATATTAGCTTAAAATTTGCTATTTAAGTGCAAAACATATGATATAAGCAATTATGCAAATGTTTTAGTTAAATGGCCTGAGATGTATTTATTCGCCGAAGACATGATAAACATTTTAACCAATAATGAGTAAGCTGCGGAAGACAACAACAATACTCAACTGCATTTATTCCCATGCTAAAATTATACGACTCTAGGAACGTCACAAAATCGTAACTACCACGATGTTCATGAGTTTAGTACAGTTACATGACATTTACTTCGAACAAATTGAAATTTTACAACGAAAAACGTAGTCAAAGATGCAATTCGAAATCGTACTCGTAACACTGTTCTGTTCAAGTCATTTCATTTAACAGAAATCGTTACGATCTGATCAACAAAGTGCATTCGTGTTAATACTGCCATTCGATACAAACTATCACTACTGTTAGCGTTTTATAATGATTCATATTCTGATAATAGTTATTTATGTATACCAAGGGCGGTAAAGACACTTTTTCCGCCCGTGGTACAATACTTTTTGTCAGATCTGGACAAAACCGAACTTTTTTGCTCTAGGGCAGCAAAATAAAAAAAGACCCGACTCCGAGGGCTTTTTTACTTTTGCTGCCCGGGGACGAAAAAGCTACTCTCCGCCCGCTTTTCAGGGCGCAAAAGTTTGGTTTTTTGTGCAGGTGTGACAAAAAGTTTGTTTTGAAAATAAAAGTCGTCAAGCTCAAAAAGCGATTTCGAACAAATCAAACGCGTATCCACGTCGAATCTGCGTAGATGAGCGTTTTCGTGTGTTTTGGACTTAAATTCTACGCAGATTTGTCACCGTCCGCTGGACCGAGATATCAAGGGTTGCGGTAGCGGTCCGACGAGCCAAGGTTTTGAACTTGCCCCCAAAATGGCGGTTAATTTTGGAAACTGCGTATTTATCACAACGTAGGTATAAATAATTTGCAGTTACCTGTTTTTGCATCGAAATGGCAATTGTATGAATCATTATAAATCTTAACCTCAACTAAAATGATGTGTTCATTCATCGATCGTTTCTCTAAGTGGATCTACAGTACAACAAATTTTCGTACATTTACAGTTTGTTAAATGAAAATTGAATTTAACAAGATGTTTTCAACAATAGAAAACAATGTACCATAGTATTAACACTTTCGCAATTTTATAGAAACAACGCTAACAAATAATACACGATTGTAAACGACAATGTTTTTGTACTATTATAAACAGTTCATAGGTTCGCACCTTAAACGCGGACTCGTGGACATAACATTAGGTGTTACATTACATTTGTATATTTGACATCTTGCGGATAATTATATTTATACGGTGAAGTATTATTCATAATCGTGATCGATATATAATAAGTTGTAATTTATTAGCAGAAATGACGAGCGTGTTGCTTTAATTAATGACTGTTTTTGTATTTCCATCTTTTTGCCGTTTAGTGTATTGTAATATAACTTGTGTTGCTATTTTATTCGCTGTTTGTCGTAGCGAAACATTTGGATTGGTTTGGAAAAATTGTGTACGCATTCTAATCGCGCAAGATATTACGTGACTGACAAATTGTGATCGCCTGTAATGCAATTTTAATTTGTAATTTTAATTTCTTTCGAACCTCGTATTTAGAGATCATTATCTATATATTCCGCATTCGTGCTTTTATTTAATTTGTGTGAAAATTATATGTATACCTGCGAAATATTGTTTAAAGTTGCTCTAAGTGTATAATAAAAAATAAATTAAAATTTTATTATGTTCCAGAGTACAATCATTTTCCCTGCGATTCGTGTTTTTTCAATATGTA
>JABFPD010000203.1:0-13807 GCA_022817545.1 Cremastobaeus sp. ZL-2020 | reverse complement strand
AAAAACCTATTTTTTTTACAATTTGGAATACTGAAATCACTAGTTGATGATTAGGTCCAGTACTGCCGACACAGTGTAAATCCAAAATCTTTCGGTTTTTTCACTATAAAATGAGTCTCCTTTCACGACCTCATTTTCGATAAA
Organism: Cremastobaeus sp. ZL-2020; assembly: GCA_022817545.1. NCBI lineage: Eukaryota > Metazoa > Arthropoda > Insecta > Hymenoptera > Scelionidae > Cremastobaeus > Cremastobaeus sp. ZL-2020. Next base: position 13,663 of record JABFPD010000203.1, on the reverse strand, counting down.
CACAAATACACGTAATATCAGGCCACGCAATTTCGTGTGCGCTTCGCACTAAAGACTTCAATATTTTTTCAACGAAACCCGTAATTAGGAATTGTACCAATTCAAATCCCACGCCTTTTCCCTCCACAGTTAATCCCACCTTTCGTGCAAGTTATTTTCATTGCACATGATATTAGAAATATATAATTGAGAAGTTTCGTTTGATTTGTTATTTCAGTCTTGTAAGGTACATCAATTTTTCGGTCCAATCACAAAGCCCGGAAAATGAGAGCAAAAACGCGAACTTTTTGAGTCGACCGGAAATTTGATAGATAACAATACATGTGCAGGGCATACAAATAGGCGAGAGGTGTTAATAAGTAACGACAATTATCTACATGTGATAGGTATTAAATGTTGCCAAAAAATTGTAAAAAACTAATTTAGTTTGAGTTACTACTGCGTTATTTGAATTCGGTTTTTGAATTGTAACTTTACAAGTTATATACTGTACAAACAATTTTGGATAAGTGGGTTTTATACATATTTGTTGAGTCTTTAATTATTAGTCAACAGCGTATTCTATGAACATATAGCGATTATTGTGGTTCATTTAATTGTGTTTTCAAGATCGAATATTCCCGTCAAACAACTTGTTTATCAGATCTAGTTTTTGTGTTGAACAAAGATAGAGTTTTAGTATTACAATGGAAATACAATCTCTTTCCTTGTTCAATGAAAAATTGAATGAAAAATGAAGAACCGAAAAATATTACAAGAAAATCAATTCAAGGCTGAGTATTTTTATAACCAGAACTGTAAAATTGTAAACGAAAAATGAACGAAACTGAATTCCGTTTTTCAGTACATTTTCTTGTGATATGTTTTTCAATGTCTGAATAAAACTGCATTCTCGTTTTCTTATTGTTTTGTTTTCATTGCATTCAATTCGGTCGGAAATCTGTATCTCTTGACGAGCTTAGTTCCTTGACAGAAAAACACTAATTTCAGCACACTTGTAAAATGATTTCCCAAGTAATCAAACAACGTGTTGGAATCCTTGCACATATTTCGCAACATATTTCTGTGAGGGATATTTGTAGTGATAGTTTCATGACCAGCAAAACAGATCCCCTGAATGAAATGGCGATTGATATTCATTTTGTGTTCAAAGTCCTTCGTGTAAAATATATTTAATATGGTTATCATTTTGCTGAACTAATTGATACCTTAGGTATTAATCGATAGTTGTTATTCATGTACGTCCAAGCTGGAATGTAATTAATGTAAGTTTACGTTATAATGATATTACTAGCGCAGCTAGATGTAATATTATGCATACTATATATACATATGTATTATATCATTTGGTATACAAGAGTTTTATTTCCATTCCTAACCAGACGTAACTATTTTTTACTTTTTACCGCAAAAAATGTTTGTGCAATTGCAGATGAGTTTTTTGTCTCCGGCGCGCTTCGCGCGCCTCCCCCAATTTTTAATTCCAAATTTACAATTTAAAATGAAAAATATTATTAATATTGTAACGTAACCGAAACGCTAAACACAAAACAACTCGCCATCAATTCAATTCAATTCAATTCTATTTTGGTCAAAGAGCATTCGCTCTACAGAAGACCATTTGATTAAGTAGTTTTAACCAAAAAAATAAAAACTTCCGATTGAAAACAAGAGCAGCTATAAAAGCTTTATAATTCACAAAAGCAAGAACTACAAATCTGTGATTCAATAGACTAAATATTCAACCGTTTATTGCTGGTGTGAAAGCTAAGTTACCGACGCTTCTCACCAAATCGCGCTTACCGACTCGAGAAAATACATATCACACCACCATATTGCATGTATAACAAAACGAAAAATACATTTCAAATATCCATCTAAATTGATTAACTAAAAAGAAGAAGAAAGAGAGAAAAGAAAAAAAAATTTTAAACCCAGATTCGGGCAAAACTAAGAAACAAAATGAATTATATATATCCGCTCATTATATAATCAAATTAATACTTTTACAAAATTGATATACTATTTTATATACTTGTAAGTTCATAGAGAAAGTTATGGAAGTTATTTCAGGCGGGACATAGGCGTCAGCCCGCCACAAGTCGTCCAAAAACTTTAAGTACTTTTCCTGATCTGTCAACGCGCATTTGAAAAACATATGATCCAAGTCTTGACTTGGGGCGCCACAATCGCACTGTTTGTCAACAATAATATTTTTCCTATACAGATGCTCTCTACTACAAGTATGGCCCGACATTAGTCTGTTAACAAGAGTGATCACTTCTCTGTTAACCTGCAGACCTTGGAACCAAGGAGTTGTACCTTTTTTTGGAGCATTTTGGAAATAGTATCTACCTTTAACTAAACTTTGGTCTAAAACATAAATCCTTGCCATACTTTTTAACTGGCCTTTCAAATCACTAAATATACATTGGTAAGGTATTGCTATGTTAGACATATGAGTGTTTTTCAGTGCAGATTTTGCCAATTCATCTGCCTTTTCGTTTCCCTTGATGCCCTTGTGTGCAGGAACCCACAAAAGGACGATATCAGCCTTTCTCTTGCAGATTACATAATATAATAATTCCTTAATGGATAGTATCACATTATCAAGCTTTGATTTCATACTTTGGTTTAGTAAAGCCTTTAATACACTCAGGGAATCTGTTATTATTACTGCTCTGATTATATTTCTTTTGATAATCAACTTAATTGAATCTAAAATAGCTAAGGCCTCTGCATGGAAAATAGAGAATCTGTTGTCGATCTTGGTTTTTGATTCTATGTTTAAGTCAGGGCACCAAATCCCATACCCAGTATTATTAAAATCATCCCTTATAATCTTAGAGCCGTCTGTATAAAAAGGTATTCTGTCTGAATAGTTACTCGTTAATATTGTATTAAAGTTAGTATTATTTTTATTAGTTGTTCTTTGTTTATCCACAATTTTCTTACAGCTATCAATATCAATAAAACCAGAAGTAACAAGGGATAAAGCATTAAAGTTAAAGCTCGCAACACCATTGTACATCTGTTTCCTGACATCAGGGAAATCTAGTTTTATTTCGTACATTATATTTGCAAAATTAAAAACTCTTTTTACTATATTTCTCCTAATATTTTGTTGTGTAAGTTGATTTACTTTATTATTTAAAGGGTGGTTCTCAAAAGAGGTTATTTTGATGGCAAACTTTTTTTGTAAATATTTCCTCCTAACAAAAAGTGGGGGTTCTTTAGCTAAATCGAGTATAACATTGGTCGGAGTGGTATTCATTAAACCAAGGCTTACTCTAAGAGCTGCAAATTGAACTGTATCTAGTTTTTTCAATAAGGTAGCATTACTTGAATCATAGAACATACTACCCCAATCCAAATTAGACCTTATCATACCTTTATATATTAATAGTAAGATATCCGGGTGAGCACCCCATCTTATTTTACATACTGCTTTTAATATATTTAACAATTTTTTGCATTTATCTCTTACATATTCCACTTGGGCTCGCCAGTTCAATTCATGGTGAAGAATGATCCCCAGATATTTGAATTGGCTCACAACCTCAATTACCTCATTATTTAACTTTACATTTATATTAGCTTTAATATCATCTATTTTTAATTTGGTTTTATGAAAAACGCAAATTTTAGTCTTGTTTATTGATATTTTGAGGTGAAGTTTGTCTCTAAAATAACTATTGATTTTTAGGATCATGGAGTTTAGTTTATCATTGAGAGCGTCCAAGGAATCAGCATGGCAGGAAGCTGCTACATCATCAGCATATACCACCAGCTCCATCTCCTCACCTAGCTCCTTTTCAATATCTGATGTATGAAAGTTAAATAAGATTGGGCTTAAACGAGACCCTTGAGGAAGACCTTTATTCACCACTCTTGTACCCAAGTTAGAGTGACCATTCCATCCTGTTACTTTTCTACTGGCAATAATCCTATAAATACATAAAGCTATGGGAAAAGGAACCCCCAGTCTCATCAGTTTTTTGCATAAGTCTAACGGTATGACATTGTCGTACGCACCTTCAATGTCTAAAAATATGACACCCGTTAGCAAATTCTCACATAAGTTTTTCGTGATGCCCCCAACCAAGCAAGCGACTGCATCATAGCATGATCTATTTGCCCTGAAACCAAAATGACATTCTGGAAAAATGAAATTTCTCTCGGCCCACCAGTTCAGTCTATTACATAAAATACCCTCAAATATTTTCAAGAAACCCGAGCTAATGGATATGGGTCTGGCATTAATTCCATCCGATTTAGGAATGAAAATAGTATTATAAAGAAGCCATTGACTAGGTATCTGGGCTGTTTCAAGTATCTCATTAAAACATTTGACTAGTATCTCATGTATTTCATCAGGAAGACCTATAATTATTTCATTAGAAATCAAGTCCGGGCCAGGAGATTTATTTTTTTTTAAGGATTTAACCGTTAATAAATACTCCTGCCAGGTAATTTCACTACTCAGAACTTCTACCTGTTTACTAAAAACTGCTACGTGCTGGTTAAGGAACTGTGATAGATCCCTTCCCATTACCTCATCAGGAGAAGCTATTTTATCAAAGGCTATATTTGCGTGAGCGTCGTCGACTTTGTTATGCGCTCCAGGTGGTTTAATCTCCTTATTTTTAAAATTTCTGAAAACCTTCCAAGTTTGTGATATATTAGAGTTTCTGTTAAGCGAAGCACAGAACTCTTTATATTTTTCACGTTTAATTTTTTTGAGCTTTTTATTGGTTTCTTTTTTTATTTTTTCGAGATTTTCAAGGTTATTCAGTGTAGGAGAGTTGACAAATTGTTTATAGGCTAAATTTTTTTCTCTTATGATACCATCGCAGTTACTATCCCACCAGAAACTAACTCTACGTTGGATATTTCTTTTTTTGACATATTTAGCGCCTGACTCCAAAAGAGCCTTTTCAATAATTTCCATTACTTTATCATATTTTCCAAACTCTATATTACCTGTATCACATTGTTTGACCATTTCAGTACATTTCACTCTAAACGATTCCCAATCGAAATTTTTAAGATTAATTTTGGGTTTAGCTTCCAAACCCTCAAAAATTCCGAAAAAACCCGTCAGAAACACAGGATAATGGTCACTATCGTAGTTATCACTGGCAACCTCCCACGAAAATTCCAGCGCAAGGTCAGCTGATACAAAAACAACGTCAATTGAACTTCTGCTTGATCCATCTCTAGAAGTCCAAGTGAACTTTTTATTATCATTTACAACTAAATAGTTAGAGTTTAAGATAGCGTTCTCTATCTTTCTCCCCTCAGCATCCACGAGAGCTCCATCTTGCCATAGTTCCGATTTCGCGTTTATGTCACCGCATATTACTGTATTATCAAATTGAGACATGAAATCAAAAAAATAATTCCAAAAATTCTGATCCGTTTTTGTTTCTCTAGTCCTAGGGGGGTTATAAACAGACAGAATTCTCAAATTATCCCTACCTGCAAATTTTAAATCTAATTCGACAAAAATCATTTCCAACTTATTATTCCTACAAGTCCTGAAGAAATCTGTATATTTTTGTTCCAAATCAATAAAATGAAAATCCTTTTTTATCATAATTGCAACGCCACCTCCATTACCATTCATTCTTTCCCTGGAAATTATATGGTAACCGTAAAAACTGAAATTATTACCAGGTTTTAGAAAAGTTTCGTTTAGGCAAAGGACCCCGACGTCATTGTTATTAAGTATATAAGGCAACTGGTGAATTTTATTCTTTATAGATCTACAGTTCCAATGCACTAACTTTAGATTTTCTAGGATTCTATCAGATTTGGTGTTAGTCATAATGAAAACATAAAGGTTCCCTCCTCCAGGAAACATATTGAAAGACATTGCCAAAAACACAAAAAAAAAACAAAAAAATTTCTTTTTTCTATTCATTATTATTTTTTTTTAACTGATAATTTGAAAGCATTTAGAAACCCGCAGGTACCATCCCCAAATGCACAAAACATCCGTGAGACAACACCATACAGAGTTCCCAATGGTGATACACATTATGGCGACGTGAGGTATGTAAACAAGCTGCACTTTTTTCGGCTCTGTCACTTTCTCTATATCAGACAACGTTATCATTGTTGAACATTGTCCAAACCGTGTTCATTGAGTGCTAGAAGCCGTCAGTTACCGTTTCTCACCGTACTCAGCTCTTTGGGATTGCTGCATGAGGATCATTTAACACTTCTCGCACATAACATCCTAACCTCAAACGTCACACGTGCAATGCAGCTTTTCTCATACGCTCCTGGCGAGTCAATTATGTTACAGGATATAGCAGATGAGCTTTCGTATGAGTTTTGTGAATAATCATTGATTGTTCATTACAAGCTTGTTTAATGCGATACTGCTCTATGCAAATAAACAATCTTTATTCAACCCGATAATTCTACTGCTTCCTGGACTTTGTCGCACTGATTGGATTGCCTGTAATCAACGGCCACTGCTTCCTGTCGTCCGAGCTTTATAAACAATCGACATTGTTTATTGATTGAGTACTTGGCGCATTGTTCTACCTGACACATCTACTGAGGACTACACTATAATACTACTACCTCTTCTCACACACGATGAGTCTATTTTTTAGTTGACAATTTATTCTACACCTTTGTAAAAACGTCTGAGATATTATTTTTAACAATTTTAACATTTATGGACTTCCTTGATGATACCAAAACTGCGCTGTTCGCGCTCTTGATTTGATTTATATTGAGCTTGCACCTTTGTTAACTTATTATTTTGCATACGGGAATTTTTTATTTCTGACTATTACTCAAGATTTATTACTAGCTCAGACCTATTATTTGTTCGTTATATTTTTACTGCTGATAATATTATAACTGTTTGAGTCACTTGTATGTATCACTTTTTGAATTGATCGTTTTCGATTGTGTTAATTTGTCAATCCATAATTTATTCCCGCGGTTAGTTAATTATAACTCTAACTCTGCTATTCTTTTATATATAACTTCGTTTTACTGATATTTAAACATGGAACAGTGTGGCAAATGTGGCCGTGATGTGACACCTCAATCTCGTACAGAATGTAAACAATGCCGCGCAGCTTTCCATAAGCATTGTTTTTCTATTATGCAACGTAAAGCTGATGGTTCTCTTCGCGATGGTTGTATTAAATGCGAATCGAATGGTAATAAACCCATTAACAACCCAGTCAACCCTAAGCCTGACAATGAGCGAAAACAAGCAAAGAGACCCGCTGATGATTCTTATTCTGAGCCTAACTCTACGTCAACAAACCACCCGAAAACTTCCAAACGCACTAAGAAAACCAAAACCTCCGCTAAAGATATGCCGGCATCAAACCTCCTAGCCGATCCAACTCCCATACATCGGGCAGATGAGATACCTGCTCCTGGTCACCCTGGAAACACTGATCCTCTGACTATTCTTAACGCCCTGGACAATTCCGAAACAGTTCCGCGTGAACTGATTGATGTCCTCAAACTATTTGCAACTAACATCGCTAAGATCCCAACACGGGATGATATTCGTAATGACTTTGGGGCGTTGCGTGAAGAGTTTGCAGAGCACCGTCTAGAGGTTAATGATAAAATTGATGATGTTATGTCCTGTGTTGATTTCCAGAATGCTCGTGTTGATTCGATTGATGATCGGGTTGCAAATGTCGAACGGTGCTCAACAGACTTGGACTCCCGCGTTGAATCACAAGCGTTACAAATTGTCGAAATTAGAGAAAAACTGGACGCTACTGTAAATACCCCTCAGCTCGCAACGGCAGCAACTGATAGGGATAAAATTGTAATCCGTGATCTTGATTTTCAAATGAATCGTGATGTCGAAATTGCTGTGATAGGCTTGCCTGAATCGCTCCGACGGGATTGTATGTCAACACTCGCTAGACTAGCTACTGTACTACGCATCGATTTCCAGACATTTCATGTCATCCGTTTGCGTGATATTAGTTCGAAGCGAAGCACTAGAAACATCTTGATTGTGAGACTCATATCCCGTGAAGTGCGTAACTCATGGCTGAGAGCCAAGCGCGAGAAGGGTGAGATACGGTGCAACGTCCTTGACGCTTCTTTGGGCGACTCAGTTATATACATCAATGAACGCGAAACCATTGATGAAAGACGCAATTTCATGAAGGCTAAGGAATTCGCACGCTCGAATGGCTTTCAGCATTGCTGGATGCGTGATGGCACTGTATTCTTGAGGAAATCTCCTACTACCCCCCCTGTTGTATTTGACCCACTAGTTCACACACCAGCATCTCCATCTTCACCTGCGGCTGAGCTGCATACTACCGAGGGTAATGGAACCCTTGCTTCGGGTAACATTGCCACACACGTCCCAGACTCTGGCTCCACGACTTGACTAGATGTTCAGCCACCACTACAATTTCTAGACTTGCGCATATGCCACGTTAACGCGCAATCACTTCTAAACACCGCACATTTCCATGAGTTCTCTGACTATATGTCACGGAATGAGTATCACATTATTGCAGTGTCCGAGACCTGGTTTCGTTCTGGTGTCTCGGATGTAGCCTTGCTGTTACCAAACTTTCAATTGTTTAGAAATGATCGACAACATATGAACGGTGGTGGTGTATGTCTCTATATCCACAAGTCCATCTCTGCGCGTGTAATTGAAATGTCGAATCCGCACACACCAAAATCTACTGAATTTATCATAGCCGAAATTAAATGTGAGTCATCTAAGCTGATTGTCTGTGTATCGTACCGGCCACCCAACACTGATTTCTGCGAAACCCTCTTCGAATGCCTGGATGATCACCTTCTTGATTACCCTGACTTCATTCTTATGGGTGACCTAAACATCGATGTATTGAAGCCATTCACTGCTCGTGACAAGCTACATCAATTCATTAGCCTCAAAGACCTATATATGATCCCATATAACCCTACCCATCACACCAGTACCTCTAACACACTAATCGACCTATGTATCGTTGGAAACCCGGATAACATTATGACATCCAATCAGTCAGGCTTTCCGTTCTTATCTGGCCATGAACTGATTGAGATGACATACCGTATTAACCTTGTTATTCGCCCAAGGCAAGATTTTACTTACAGGGACTTCAAGTCATTTTCTACCACTGACTACCTGGCAACGATTGCAGAAGGCCACGTGGACGGCGCGACTACCTCAACAGATGCAGATGATATGCTTAAATTCGTGAACCAGAGAGTACTTCGTGCTATCAATCTCCATGCACCCTTACGAACTGTCTCGTCCAAGGTTCAGATGAGACACAAGCTACCCTGGATAACCGGAGAAATAGTATCCCATATGCATGAACGCGACAAACTGCGCCAACTGTATGCTCGAAGGAAATCTCCAGACATTCTAACTCTGTACAAAGAGCAGCGCAACACCGTCAACAACATGATATGGAAAGCACATTGTGAATACAACTATGCAAAGCTCTCCAATATAAGCGACCAGAAAATTCTGTACAGGAAATTGAAACACATGGGTATCATCCCTGATGATAGTAGAGACTGGCTCATCAATTTTGATTTGGACGAAATTAACACCTTTTTTGCCCAATCTGTAAGCGATAAAGTTGCCCTTTTCCCGACTTCTGAACCTTTTCGCTTTGAAATCGCTGAAATTTCACCATATCTGCAACGATTTGAACTGACTACATTGGACATTGTGCAACTGAGAGAGCGTCTCGTCAAACCCCAGTCACGGGCAATCGGTGACGATCAACTACAGATTGACTATTTTCAGAAAGCATTCCCTGTAATTGGCTATGACTTGCTGAACCTATTCAATCTGTCGATAACGTCGTCCACCTACCCCTGTGACTGGAAAAGGGCGCTGATCACACCGATTAACAAGACCAAGAGTCCGCTATCACCCGCAGATTTCAGACCTATCTCAATCCTCCCTGCGTTATCGAAAGTTCTTGAGAGGATAGTGAACGACCAACTCTGCGACTATTTTGACGAACACGAATTGCTTGATGACTATCAATCTGGTTTTCGACGACATCACTCTACCCAATCTGTTCTGCTCAAGCTTTTGGATGACTGTCGTGCTGCTATTGATAACGGCCAAGTTACGATCCTCGTTATGTTTGACTTCTCCAAGGCTTTCGATTTGGTTGATCACCAAATTCTGTTGGAGAAACTAGCGACCCTTGGATGCTCCTCTTCTACCTGTCAATGGATTGCGTCATACTTGGACCATAGAACACAGGCCGTGACGGACGGAAAGGGCAATATCTCCGCATGGCTTCAACTCCATACTGGCGTCCCCCAAGGCACAGTGCTCGGTCCTCTCTTGTTTTCTGTGATGATTGACGATCTCCGACATTGCCTGCGCCATAGCAAACACTTGATATATGCTGATGATACTCAAATATATCATCACTGCGACCCACAGGATTTCCCCTCAGCACTACTCCGAATTCAACAAGACTGCAACGCTATACTGAGTTGGGCTCGGACTAATCACCTTGTCTTAAATCCCACAAAAACCCAATGTATGGTAATAGGTTCGAAACGTAGGATAACTGAACTCAACTTGAGTAGTCGACCGCGCATCAGCATAGGTGATGTCGAAATCCCATATACTCATCTGGTGAAGAATTTAGGTCTGATGCTAGACGATTGTCTTACTTTCCGCCCGCATGTTGAGTATATATGCAGAAAGATTTTTCTCACTCTCAGGCAACTGAAATCCAATAAACGTTTCCTCAATCGTCCTCTTCGCACAAAGCTTATTCACTCCCTTATTTTTCCGCATTTAGACTATTGTTGCTTAGCCCTGACAGGTATCACCAACGAATTAAACACCCTACTACAACGCAGCCTCAACGCCTGTGTCAGGTTCGTTGTTGGCTGCAAGCGTAGAGACCACATAACACCATTCTTTATAGAGTTGAACTGGCTCAACGTCTATGATAGGAGACGCTACTTCATGGGTGTTATGGTTTTTCGTATAATGCAGGGTACATGTCCTGAATATTTGAGGGAGCGTTTCATTACACGGGAAAGCCTGATTGGGCAGAGACTACGTTTGTCGCACCTTCAATTGCATATCCCATTTGCAAGACTCGAAACCTATAAAAGGTCTTTTGCTGTAACCGAGTGTGTACTTTGGAACCAACTTCCACCTTCTATTACGCAAACCACCTCCCTGGATTTGTTTAAAGCAAGGTTATTTCAATACCTTCTATCCCACCCAGAGAGGTAATCAGAATTAGAATCAAAACCTCCAGGATTACTCTGGCATCATGCATTCTGTGATGCGGATACAATTTCGCGAACGCGCCGGCCACGAATTTATGCAGTAGTGAAATCATATGTATTTAACCACAGACGTAGCACTTTTTATCTCACCCACTCTTTATCTACTCATTCCTTGAAGCTTTATCAGTGAGACAAACTTGGCTCTTGTTAACTATACATTACCTTAATTTATACCTCACGTCGTTCATCGTTCACCGTTACACACATGTATATATAACTCTACTTTTTCCAGCGTTCACATTACTGTCGTCAAGGCGTTTTACTTCTATAATTATAACTGCGTATACTTTTCTATTTCTTTATTTTATCTCTGTATATATATCTATTAGATTTACTTAATTCATTGATTGTGTAATGCTCCATGGGTCTTCGACCTAGAGCTTGTATAATAATAATAATAATAATAATAATAATAATAATAATAATAATAATACACTCGATCCTACGTTTCGTATTTTACCAATCATTTTGATTCGTTTCAGTTAATTGGCTATCAGCCATTTCTGTATCACTATCTTCCTTGTTAACTGAGCTCCAGACACCAGTCCAGATATTCATAACCTGTTCTTTGTTCAATTCAACATTAAGTTCATTACCAACAGCTTTTAATGTTTCCTCAAAAGTTAAGGACATAATATTTCCGTCACATACTTGGTAATTTACATCTGTTTTTCGGTAAGCCCCATTCAAGGCTATTCCGTTTTCGTTACTAGAAGAATTTCTTCTTTTTTTCCGTGCATTAATTTCCCTGACTGAAGGAGATTCGTTTTCAGTTCTAGATGAAACTTTCTCATGATCAGTTTTTTTGTTAGCTGGTGCTGTGACAGCACTTTTTTTATTATTAACAGAAGGTGAGGAGTCCTTTCCGTTAACAGTCTTTACGCCTGACAATTTTCTCTTTTTGCTCAGTTTCAAGTTTTTATCTGCAACAGTCTGCTGCATGTACTCGTAGAGATTAAGACTAGCTGTGTTAGCATATGTAGAGGGCCTATCAGGGATTACCCAGTTATTGTTTTCAAGCATAATCTTAGCCTCTATGGGGTTAAGATCATGTAAGGCCATAGCTTTTTTAATTTTCCTTTCCTTACCAAGAACAGAACATTTCTTATCAGTGGCTTTGTGGTTGAAATGTCTCACATCATGTCTGATACAGTTGACACATCTAGGCACGAAACTAACGTCGTCTTTCTCAGGACAGGTTTTGCTGTCATGTCTAGTCTCTGCGCATAAGGCGCATGAGACTTTTTTATCTTTACAATTAAAGGCCAAATGTCCAAAACGCAAACAGATGTTACACTGCTTTGGATTGATCACAAAGGGTGTAAGTCTCACACAAGCAAAAAACAAATTCATTTTCTCAGGTACAAAGCCATTTTTAAAAAAGGCTTTATATCTTCCTGAGGGCACCAGCGTAAAACCTCCCTTACCATCAAAGGTCTTCTTTAACATCTTCTCTATTTTAATTGGTTTACAAAAATTCTCTGTAAAACCAGGGTACGGTGCCAAATTATCGACGATTTCCTTTTCAGGTAGGTCCTCGTCAATATCATCAATAATCATAACTTTGGTAATTTTAAAATTAGGGATTATGGCACCCCAAGTCTCGTCAGGAAAAAAATTGTTTTCGCAGTTAAAAGCTTGAACAAAGTTATTTGCCTCTTCCATCAAAGAAAAGTTAATGCTAAATTTACCCGCACCGTTATTTCTCAAGCCGTACGAGCTTGTCAGGAATTTATTGAACTTAAAGCCAAGGGACCTGCCAACGGCAAACTTACCTCGTTTCCCGCCTTTATCAGTCTTTAGTTGTAATAAATTGACTAAAAAAGGGCCTTTATGGCCAGGACTATACACATTATCCTTTTGTAATTCAAAAAATTCTCCAACAGATAGCTTCTTAGTTTCGTCCGACTTAGGCTTAGTAATAACGCCATTTTCAGACTTCTGGGAATTATCTGCCCCCGAAGGGTGATCAGATTCGACCGAACCCGCCATGCAAGTTAGGTTACGTGAGGCTTGACTTTCTCAAATCCGTCCACTAACCAGATATCTGTAAACAAGAACTACTCAAAAACACTACCAAGTCTCGTTTTATCGAGACAAGCTCAGTATCTTCGACTTTAACCAGCAATAATTTACTCAAAACTCATAAAATACTAGATCACGCGTTAGCCGCTCTTCACACATTCGTGTTCCAACCGGAAGTCCAATGCTATACACTCTTATAGTACATTACGTGACAAGGACCGAACAAAGTCTATTGCAGCGAGTGTCAAGTTGACAACGAGGCGAAACCGAGGGCTCGCGTAGCGAGCCCGAGGTTATGCCGAGTTATAAACTTGACACGAGT
>JABFPD010000202.1:0-13819 GCA_022817545.1 Cremastobaeus sp. ZL-2020 | reverse complement strand
TGTAACGCCGTTCTTTTGAACGCGTTAAAATATTTAACATCCAACGAGTGAATTTTGGAAGTGCACAGACCCCAAAGTCCTGGTCGTGAAGAAGCGAGCAAACCACGGTACAAACGGGCAATGTCCAATTGAGTATTTAGTATCGAATTTATTTTATTTATGTTGAAGACAAAATGTTTGTTTATTGGATGTATGGGAAAAATCGATAAGGGTTTCGAACAGTAGTATAAAGACAAAATTTTGTCTATAGTAATTTCGTTTTGAGTTCTGTTGTATTATAGTTTTTTGTGATTTTCAGCGATCAAACGAACTGAAACTGCCGTTGAGTATGTCGCGATTCCACACGGAATCAAAGGGGCCTCAAAAGCCGCACACAACGAGGGACATACAGAGACGATGCAGTTTATGGGTCACTTGCAAATCACCAGACTCTGAACTCGTCAAGACTAGACGCCACCTTGATCTCTAGCACGATCTCAACAAACAACTCAAGTTATGGACAACTTTTCATCCCTCCAGTACCAGGATAGGGAGCATCTTTCCGATTTGAGCCACACGGCTCTATGAACCAACATTCGAAGCCTCATCTAGAAGGAAGTAGAACCGACGTCTTCATCCTGTGTGTGTGCTGCTGCCTGATGAAATTACCAGTCAGTGCCGATCTCAAAACTGCAGAAGTGAAAATGTGATGCTTGACTCATTTTCGAACACATCAAACATGCACGAATTTATGACTCCAACCCACTGCCGATGAGAATTCACGAGAGTGAATTAGTCTCAGTTGCAACAAACCATTCCTGGGGCAAAGCTGCAAGGGAAATGGATTATCAGGGTGACTCAAGATCAACGGTCTTCAATTCGAACATACGATGAGCGAAGATGTCAACATTAAATGGATACGGGTTTTGAAATTTGGCGCCTGCAGATCTACACGAGACGTGCTGGGGAGACGGGAGGAAGATAGTTGAGACGAGGGAGGGGAGAATTCGAGGAGCCGAGACGGTGTATGTTGGAGCGAGACCTTCTTCTCTGTTTGATAGCGCTACAGACTAGAAGCCGAAAATTTTGATTTGGATTCCGAGAAGCCACGACCAGGACTTTGGATCACTTGGTTCCGATGTCGGATTTTTTTTGATTGTAAGATCGCTAAAATTTATTTTGTTTGTCAGACTATTGCAGGTCTTGTTTTTGTACGAATAAATTTTGTTAAGTCGGTTTTAGTCAAAAGAAAAAAGTGTTGCGCGTATGATATTGGTCGGGTCTTGAGATTCGTTGGTTTGCTCGGATATTAAATTACCTACGTTTTTTTTTGTTATTTGCGAATTTAGTTAAATTGTGCTCGGATCTTGACTAATAAGTAAATTTTGAATTGGTTCAATCTAGATATTTTATTGTTTGATAGATAAGTTGAAATATAGAAAATTAAATGAGATATTTCTTTTGATATGAGATTGTGAAATTATATAGTATCTGATTGGTCTGAAATGAGACTGAGTTGTATGAAATTTTTCACTTGTGAGTCAGTATGAATTTCTGTTAATTTTGATGGTGATATTATTGTAGTTTGGCTTGAGTAGGATGAATGATGAATGTATGATGGGAATGTGAAAATAAACTCACACTGATATTTTTAAAATTTGATTTATTATTTATTGCTCACAAACCTATGGGATCCTTGCTTGGAATATAATTCTGATTGTGGTTAGTCTGTTGCGCTGATAATTGTATAATATTTCTCCGTTTCACATTCGATTGTTGATACGAGTTGGTTGGTTTGCTTAAATTAGTTAATTGGTCATATTGGAAAAATTGCAAATTTGAGTTTCTTAAAGTTCCTTAACTTCATAAAAATAAGGTGGCGATCCTGAATTAATTTGCTGTTAGTTGTATTTTGCTTGATTGAAAATTGTGTAGTTATAAAACAATCGAAGGGTGGCGTAGATTACGTTAGTAGAAAAAAAATAACGTTACAAATGGCGATCCTGCCAGGATCCTCGTTTTGAGCAATTAAGTGGTTCTGTGTGATTTTAGTGTGCTTGAGTTTCGTATTCGAATAAAATAGTTATGTTATGTTTTAATACATATGACCTAATGATATCGTTATTTAATAATTTATTGTTCGGTTTGTGAAGTATAATTCAGTTAAACAATTTAACGACAAAAGAAAAAACAAATATATATAATTATCAGAAATTGGTTGTTAAAAAGAGAAATTTTTTTTTGCAGTGTGAATTTTGGCTAACGTATTTCTCGTTTAATAATTATATTTATTTAATTTACGTGAAAAATTTCAAACGATAGTTAAATGGTGAACACAATTTTTTTTTGTATATTAAAGTATTAGACTAATGAGAGTTATAAATTAGCTGAAAAATAAATTTTCCCTTTTACAAAAAGATTCCTGAAAATAAAATACGAGACATAAATTTTGATAGATGAATTTAATGATATTAGTCATTAAATTCATCTAGAGTTTCGAGGAATTAATTTCCATTTTATTGGAAGTTCAATTCCAACGAAATTCATCATTGAGATTTCATGAGTCATAATATTGTGGTTGATCACTGATTAAAATTGGCGCTCAAGGTCGCGATTTACCAGTCACCTAGCTGCAAGAAAACATTCAAAGTGTAAACTGCTGAATTCGAGTCGTTTCGCTTTGCCGTATTGAACCCAACCGCTGGGAAAATTCGTCAACACGCGCAGCAAGCGAAGTAGCATTGTCGTCGTACTCGGGAGAATTCGTCGGTGCTCGTGCTCATATGTTGGCGCTTGCCGCTGGGCCACGAGATATTGCGATCAGCACGCCGTGAACAGGGTGTAATTGACCGGTGCCGATGTTGTGATTTTCCAAGCAACGAATGCGATGATTTTGTAGTGAAATATGGAGAACTTGGACGACAGATAATCACCCCGAACCCCCCCACGGGGGGTTCGGGGGGCGGAGCCCCCCGATTATGGAATATAAATTTTAATAAGCATTATATAATTTAAATAATTAAATATTTTTTATAAAATAACAAAAACATTTTATACATAATTTTTTATCATAACATTCAATAAATCATATCAATTGCAAAATGTTACAAATGTATACTTCGATTTTATATATTAAACTATGAAACTATAAGAAAACAGCTTTAAATTATATAATGCTTATTAAAATTTATATTCCATAATCGGGGGGCTTCGCATGGCAGTCCTACTATATTCCGGTAGATGACGCGGGACTATAATTTTCGGAGACGAAAGTTGTTTTTCAAGGGAGGAAAGTATGTTATCTAAGGAAGAAAGTTTTTACTTTCGTACCTAGGGTCGTAAAGTGACGCTTTCGTCCCGCAAAATTAGGGACGAAAGTATATCTTTCGGTGCACGTGTTACGAAAAAGTACTTATAATATAAGTGTTGATCTGAATACATTTGTGCATTTAATAAATAAATGCAGATCAGCATGTGAGGTTTTTTAAGTAATAATCTTATCTGTAGACATGGTAAGGTATTATCAAAACGATCTAAGAAAACAAGGATAAAATTTATATATATAAGTAGGCTAATAAATGGTCAGCTTCCTGTGCATGTCAACAAAGATAATAAGTGACAAAACATAAATTTGAATTTGAAAGAGTCTGGTTTATTGAAGGCACAAAAACTCCAGTCTTATATTAATTATTGCAATAAAAAGTGCTGTTGTAGATGTCCATTTCAAACATTCTGTTTTTTTTCACTGAAAATTCCTGCTAATCATAGAGGAAATGGAATGGGCTGCGCACTTGTAAAAAATCGTACAACGCTGTATAAGTCTCCCACATTCTCTAACGATGACACCAAAGTAGGGAACGAAATAATGAAAGTTCACAACATCATACTACCAACACTCAGCTGTACTTTTACATAGATTTTCGAAGACAAGGATTCAAATGTCAATTGCAAGGACATCAGGATCCCAAAATTCAACACTATTGATTTTAAAGTATTGTTAAATTTTTTATATTAGTCAAGTAAAGCCAGGAGAAATAAATGAAAAATCGTTGTTTATCGCCTGTTTTTACCAGCAGAAAATCCTGAAGGCGAATTGTAAAAACCGGCTGATTGCTAAAATTGCCATCGACAACGTGGTACAGTCTATACTTCTGACTGCAAAGACTTGAAGAAGGTAACCACAAAGCACATTGTGAAGAATTTTTATTGATTCAGAACTAGGAAAATATGAATTGCTATTTTCAGAATTTAGATTATACCAAATCTGCCTGTGACCAACAAGTTAAAAGTTTGAAAGGGGGTTCCAAGCGGGCCGCAAATGTACTTTTGCGTGCACCAATGCCGGGCGACAAAAGTAAAAATTGGTTAGTTTTGCCGATCTAGGGCACAAAAAGGCCTTTGTCGCCCGGCATTGCCGCCTGCAACGACCTTTTGCGGCCCGCTCTGACACAAAATATTGTGTGCGCCATGGGCGCCAAAGGCTTCTCCGCCCAGTCAAGTAGCAACCCTCGCCAATAGGCCCTCGGGTTCCCTCGACTTCGTCTCGTGCACCCTCTGGCCTATGGCTCGTGCTGCAACTCGACTGGGCACAAAAGCCTCTTTGTCGTCCTTGATACATATACACAAAATACTATTGTCAACAAGAGCTTTCAAGCAAAATAAGCGTCGGGGCAACGTCGTAGAACTGCAATAAGCGTGTGAAAATATGAAAAAAGTAGTTGTGGAGTTCATTGCAAAGAATGTATGGTAACAATTCCGTATTGAATCCATTATTCATTATTTCAATTTTTCTGAAAATCACAGTAAAAAATGTATGTATTAAAACCAAATATTGTACCTATTATTGGAACATTTTTTTCTACTGAGTATAAAATTATACACAGTATTTTCAAAAAATTTTAAAAGTTCTCTGCCCATAACATTTCATTGAAAAATGGAATATAAAAAAATTGCTTCAAGATGCGAACTATAAATTAGTGTTTTTATATGTGAATTTTGGAAGCAACCGATTTTTGCTACGTTTCTTGGCTTTCTCAGGTACAGTCAGATGCATTTATGCCTGGACTATTTTTTTTCTTTTTTACATATATATTTATTTATATATATATGTTAATAGGTTGGAAAGAGAAAACAACTGCAGAAAATACTAGGAATTAATGCATCTCACTGTACCTATAAAGCATCCACTGTCAAATTGATAACAAAGTCTATGACGATGCAAATACAAATAACTGGCGTGAAAGCGGATTCGATCACTCCCATTTCCACCTAAAAAAATATATTGTTATTAAATTTTTTATTGCAATAAATTTGATACTTAATTTTAAAATTTGACAAAAAGCGAAATAATTTTTCCACGTCAGTTGATAATTGCTTTTCATTGAAGCCAATGGACTGATGTAAGGTCCACTGCCTTTTAAAAGATCTACTTTGTTGGTACTCCTGTTGGTGCATACCCTCCTTAATATACAAGTAGTACTTATGACTATATTTTAAACTTCTTTGTATAAAGACTACACATGTGCTTTGCACCAAAGCAGAGTCCGCATGAGTGTGTCATTGCCTACCAGCGTATAGGCAGATTTCAGATCCTAAACTTCTGTTCTTAAGCATCTTAGAGCCTAATCTAGAGCTTATGCTACAATAAGTTGTTTAAGCAGTAATAAGCAACTTATCACATATAATAAAGAAAAATGGTAAGTGTAATTCAATACAACGTCTTAATTTGTTTTTTATTTTCTTTTCTTTTCAAGAAAATGTAAATAATTTATGTAACTAGTGTAAATTAAATGGCTTACGGTTAATTACCAAGAAATTGAAGTTATGGTGATTTATGGATAATGAATTCCGATTCCTTATCAACACTATATTTAGAAGAAAACATTTGAAACACTTAGAGCATTTAAAAATTCAGGTATCATTTTGAGGTGAATTCAATGACAATATAAATTTCATAGTTGCTAAAGCAAATACTGTTTTGTTAGAAGTGTCACTGTTAAATTAAGTTGAACATATTTATGTTCAATCTATAAAGCTACATTTATGACTCATGCAAATGGTCTCTCTATTATCAAATATATAATGAAATGAAAGGGATATCTGTGTAGTGCCATTTTTGTAATTGTGTGATTCCAAAATTATCATCAAGAAAAAGTATAAAACATAGCCGTGATATCGAGGAGATTACAGACGAGGAAACTTAAAAATGAAATTGAACATTAAGCATAGTATAATATTAATAAATTGCAGCTAGTTACAAAAAGCGAAAAAAGTGCTTGTACTTAAAAAATCAGTTGGTATAAAATTTGAAACCACAGAATGATTTATGAAATACTGTTTTGGCACATAAATGTAAAATTCAGAATATAACGAGGACTAAAGTTATGAAGTTTGTTGACATAACACATTACTCGACACATTAGTAAGACGTATCAGAAGTCTCATCAAAAATGTAAATAACTATAGAGGAGCAAACATTTCCTAATTATACTTACAAAAAGTGTATTATCCTTACTGTATAAACTGTTATAAAAAAAAATGCTCAATCTTTGCCAAATTTAATAATAAATTGTTCCAATCTGTACAAAAAGGAGTAGATTTTTAATTCAACTGCATTGATAGCATCTAAGAAACAATAATTTTTTCATTCAATCCATACTGCATTTATAATCATGAATCTGAAACAGTAACAAAACAGATAATAAAATATGTAGTAACTTTGAAAGTTTGAAATAAAACTTCCTAATTACAATGTTTGTGTTACGTACCCATATCAGAGACATGCTTAGAATTTGAAATGAATCTGATATTTTTATTTTGATGATGTTCTTTTATATTTCAGTTGATGAAATATGGAAAATAAACAATGCAGTTTTTGAAGTGTCTGCGTGTTACACGAATTGTTTCAGTATTAAAAATAGCACCATTGAAAAATTTAAATTTTTATTTCAAATTTTATGCACTAAAGTAATAATATTAAGTTCGATGATATTGCGCAAAGTAAATAATTCAACAATTTTTAAAATCCCATACATACAGCATATTAGGTATTGTACAAAAATTGAAACTATGCTGAATTCCAGGGTACGAGACTTATGGTCGAGGAGGTTAACTTGTGGTAACTTTTCTGCGGTCCCGTTTTCATGAAAGTGAACGTGTTCTGAAAACTAACCTAATTTTATTGGGGAGATTGAGTATAGTGTTCCGCAAAACGATTCTCTTTCTTTTTCTCTCAAAAGAGATTCAATCTACCTGGAATCTTTGAAAACGAGTTTAAGTGAATTCGATAGATTCAACCTACTCGACGCACTGAACGTGCCATTAGTTACGTGAAATCCCGGTTCTACAGTTGGCATCAGTGTTTAAGAACTTCGGCTGCTCTCGGAACAAAGGTTGAAAACTGAATGCTTTGTATTTGCTGGTATTTGCCTGCTTTTACATGTTCGTTCTTTTCGTTTCTTCAGTCCTGTCCGAATGTTCAATTGTTTTATTGCCAGGCAAATAAAAATCTATTGTCTTGATACAAACATTTGTCAAACATTGTAAGTATTTTATTTCAAATTATGAAGACGATACTAATAATTATTTACTGATTAAGTACTGTATTTTTAGATGGAATTTATTGAAGAAAGGGGAGCTCGAGTGTGCTTGTATGATGGGTTTAAATATAAACAGGACCCGCTGGATGAAAACCTTTATAGGTGTTATACTCGACAAACCACAAAATGTCCTGCCACAATTACTGTGATGCCTGATGGTTCACTCGCACGGTTTGAAATCCATGTTGAACAGCGAAATTATTATGCTAGGGAACAATATGACTGCACTCAGGAGATGTTAAAGAAAGCGAAATCTACAAATAAGAAGTTAAACGAAATAATTAAAGAAACAACACAAAAGTAAGTATTTGAAGAATTTCATGAAATGATGAACGTGATAGTTTTCACAGAAATCTTTCTAATTTACAAAATCAGTGCAATTAAGAACATTTAGTATTTCTTAATTTTTAAGAAATTAAGCTGATTAAGCTGTTAAACTAAATAAGTTGGTTATTGTTTCTCAAAACTTTCTACATATATTAAAAAAATATTATGTACTATTGAAACAACCTTGGACAGTAGAAAGTTTTTCTACAAGGTTACACATTAAAAATATTGACACATAGTTTTCTTTCTCATTGTCCGCTATTTACTGATAATTTTTTTTAATTTCATTTTTGGGCCTACGTGCTTGTGTTTACTCAGGATGCCCATTTTGGACTTTTTATGTATCAATAAATATCACACTGGATTATCATTGTCTGTCTGTCTGTCGCGAAAAACGATTGTTGCCCACTGTTTGGTTAAGAGAAATGATACTATTTGAGTGTGTTGATATGAAGAAATAAGATTTCTTCATATAAAAGAATTACCTAGTTATTTCTAAATTAATCATGAAAAATCATCTTAATTAATAATAACACAATAATTGCACTAAAATACAGTTCTAACTTCAGTTACTATACTATTTAAATGGCAGATTACAAATAATCTTAATCTCTGATTCTTGATTGGTTCACTTGAAAAGGAGAAAATTATTATTGATGTGTGAACAAAAATTGTTTAATATAACCGAATGAAATACATGATTATTGAAACCAATTGTGACTTACGTATGTACTTGCAACATTCAAAAATTAAATTCAATCAAGTTGTACTACTATGACGGAAACAATTTTTTTTATTAGTCCTGCTATCGAATTTATATCACATTTTTTAAATTTAGTGATATGAAAGTCCCATTGACAACAATTTAAATTCGATATATATTATTTATCTATAAATTTCATTCAGGGGGAAAAATTTTCATGTTAATATAGCATTTGACAAGCTTGAAACAGCATTGTCGACCATGCCAACCTATAACCATGTTGAATCAGCATGGCGCAAAATTTTAAATAGCCATCATACGAAATTCTTATATTTTAACGTTGATTATGCATTGAAAATTTTTTATCTTTATACTTTCAAAACATTAATATATTGACAACGTACAACTAATGAAATTTGCTGCAAATATATAACCAGTTTTTTACCAATATACTGTCAATAAAGTTTTTACAAAAACAACATTTGTCACTATATTGATGATAAATATATCATCAATATACGTAAATATATTGTTAATAATATCATTATTTTCAATTATAAATATAATTTATTTAGATAGTTTATATTAATGCGTTATTTTATATTTGATTTTGGATTGAATTATTTCACCATGTTGAATCAGCATGGTGATCAACTTGTTTCAAACTACTACAAGTTGTTGTTTTAACATATAAGAATTAGCATGGTGTTAGTTGCAAATTCAACATGAACATTTTTTCCCGTGTTGTTTCAATGAAACAATTTTACGTCTCATGTATGCAGCTACTTTTTCACTTCCAATAAATTTGTAATTAATACATTATATTAATTACAAATATGTATTTATATAATTCTAATCAATGTAATTTATTGAACATAAATCAGATTAAATTAAAATCATGAAATGATGATAGATGTATTAAAAGTTTTCCAATTACATTATTTCGTTTTTTTTCGTTTAAAACCTTCAATTCAGTTATCATAATAACATGTGTTCTTAAATCTTACCTTACTCTGAGTGGTTACATTTCAGTTCTAAATTTTTTTCTATAAAAAAACATTCCATTTATTTGCTTGTTACATTTTTTCAAAAAGCATCGACTATTTGGCAGTTCAAGCATAAATAAAATCAAAATAATTTTTTTACATTGACTTTAAAGAACTTGCCTTCATCAGCAAGCTCAGGTGACAAAATAAACTTAGGTTAGGTATTTATTGTCATGCTCCGTTTAAGACTTTTTGAACTTGGGATGGGACGATTTGCAACTTTTATTTATACATACGAATTAAAACGTTTGACATAACGTTTTGAAATTTTTGAGTAAAAGAAACAATATTTATTATTGTTACTATCTACTTTGGCATAACAACCTATATCCAATATATACTTCATTACGTATTACATATTATATTCATTAGAATAAGTAACTTACTGTTGTACTCAAAATAATGAATAATATTTCCAATTTTCTTGTTGTTGCCCGCTTCATTCGGCATATCCATTAGAGTAGACACGTCCAAATTATTCCAAATTATTCCAAATTATTCAATTTATATAACTGAAAATTTATTTTTTCATTAAAATTGTCTTGTTAGGTATATTTTAATACATTATATAAAGAAAAATGCCAAGAACCAAGTATTGTATCCAAAAATTATATAAACATGAACGTCTAAAGAAATATTTGTTTTGTTAAAACTTGATTCAAAGCTTGAAAAAATTTAGATTGAAATGAAAAAAAATATCAAAAAGTAAAAAACTAACAATCATTATTGTGCGTACAGACAATTTATTTGCTTATATTTATTTATTCATTAAATATTCAATGTACATATGATTATTTATTACATATCAGGTATCCACTTGGACCTAGAAAACAGACCCAGGGATCAATGATGACGATGTTATCTAAAAAACGATCCAAGGATAAACCAAATTACCCTAATACATTTGGATCATTAATTGATGTTATGAGAAATTATATTAAAACAAAAGATCTGCTTCAAACGTCTTTCATAATGAATGGTACAGCAGCAATTATTGCAACAAATAGAAAATTGTGCTCGGCGTTGGAAAGATCACGTTCGCTAGCATTGCACAGAAGTAGTATTGTAAGTATATCTTATTTGAATAATTTGCAGTTAAATTTATTTAGTAAAACAAATTTTTCTCAAATGTATATATGCCAAGTATGAGCTCAACAATCCTCCTGTGTTTCGTCATTGTCAACTAGGGATTTTTCTTTTCGTATTTTGTGTAGTGCGTAAATTTAAGTTTTTCCGTACCGCATTTATGTGGAAAAGCTCCGCTTTCTAAGCGGGCGCATAGAGACTTCGTACACAATTATTCTATTTTCTGCTGTATTACAATAGTACTATATTTTGTTTACAGATTGTTCCAACCGCTCCTCCTTATATTTCTGAAATGATAACAATTCATTGTATTGAGGACGATCAGAAGGTAATTTAAAAATTTCTATTTATCGATTTTAACTAATAAAGACACAGATTATACGAGTAATCATGCAACACAAATGAAAAAGCATTTTAAATTAATATATAACAATGAATAAAGTTCTATGACATCCTTAAAAAGTTTGGTTGTTTGCGACCCATCTGGGTGTTAATGTGCACATGATATTAACCCGTGAAAGGCACACTTTTTTAGTGTCCTTGTCTAACACAAAAAACTCCATTTTAGTTTCTCTCTCTTTGGTGCAAATTTGCACTAGTGTGCCTTCCACGGGTTAATAATTTTGTTCATAGAAAAAACTCGCTGTTTACTACATTACAATGTTACTCATTTTAGATGTACCTATCACATGTCGTTCTTGCTCAAAGCAAAAGCAAAGATCTGTTGCAAAAAACATGGGAGCAACTATGCGTCTTATGCCCAGCTCTTCAAGGAAATTTGAAGATAATATATACGGACTGTGAAGCTGATACCTTGGAAACACTGAAACATGTTTTTCCACATGCAAAAGTCATCACAACTTGGTATCACTTTAAAAAGGTTGAATGAAATGATTTCTTGTATTTCTTGTTTTCAAATTTATATTTATAAAATCTTTTTTCCTATGATATGGGACTGTAGAAACATGATTCAGACTTCGAAATTTTAAGTATAATATTATAGCAGGAGATTTCAGGCATTTTATATTCATAGATTAGTGCATAAATTCCTTTTTGTTCTGTAATATTAATGTATATGCTCTAATTCTGAAAAAATATGATTATGTACTAACAAAAAAAAGAACAAATTTTGACTAAATACTTGTGAATAATAATTCGTTAATCATTTAGTATAATGTTTTACACAAAAGAAAACCAAATTTTCAAAATGTGTCATTTATACAGATATTATCATGTAGTTGTCAGGCCAATCTGCACTCAAATATGTTATTAATTATATTAATTAATATTTATAGGCAATGACCGAAATGTGGCAGAAATCTCAATTAGATGTCAATGACGACATACTGCATGAAGCAATGACCCTAGCGCTATTGAGCAAGGACCAGATTCCAATAGCATTTAGAACATTGCAAAAAAGCGTAGATGATAGGTTTGAGAACTCTACAGATGAAACTGCTGGAAAGATCGAGATGTTCATGGGATTATTCAGAAGAATTTGGCTTCCAGCTGCTAAGAATATCTCATTCCAGAACAGTAATATGGCTATTACTGATTACCTTGAAGATTTTGATTTGTTATGCAGAACAACCATTAAATTACGGCCGCAACTGTGGCACTTTTTAGGTACGTTTACATAATGGCTTTCATTATGGAGATGTGTATATAACCATTCAATTTTTAATACAAAATTTATCGAGTCACATTTATGAAAATATAAATTGAAATTGACATTATAATCAGTATAAGGAACAATAATTTATACGAATTTTTCATCTAAAATCTGTTGAATGTCCGCTGGTCAGATGAATTATCCAACAAGATTACTATTCCTTCAGTGTGTGTTGAAAATCAGATAATCGATTCTTATGCGGGTAGTATGATGGTTTCCTGAATGAAATATTGCTCGAAGATGTCGGTGCTGATGTAAGATATTAATTATTTACAAAGAAGTCACAAAATTTTGAGGATTGAAATCTGGTGGTTTGGATGAACGGGTACTACAAAGCGCTGGTACTAGTGGAATTAAATACTTAAAATTAAAGATGCTTATATCTGGTGGTTAGATTCATATGATGTCGTTGATGAACCACAATATAAGACAATGGTGAAACTAGTTGCGTAATATACTGTTGATTCATAAATGATTTCTCTGGTAATGGAACAGTAGATCATGCCGACAGTGGAGTTTGTTGTTTTTGATTGTGGCTGAATGTTTTTAGTTCACTAGGGCAGAGTTCGATTTAATATTGTCCTCTGAATGTTTACTTTGTTACTATACTCCAAAAGTATCGTTGTTTATTAGTATACACCCTGTTAACCTGAATGAGGCTCCAGTGCATGCTTCTGATTAGGATGAGTAATTATAACATAAATTGTAATGATCAATTTATTTTTTAATATGCAGAGGTTATTAATTTACATAATTATTTATCCAATTTTAATCAAACAAACCGAAATTTTTCAACCTTTTTAAAGCATTTTATAGTACTTTTTAAAGTATTTCTTATTTTTCCATGGAAATTGTTTTTGGGGTCCAACTTTTGTTCCAATTTGTGTAGGGACTTGAGATAACTAATGAATTCTTCAAACATGGTATTTACACCTCTGGATGTTTTACAAATTATGTGTATGCTTTTATTACTGTTAGAAGCTACTGCAGCTGGTTAACTGCAAGATTTTCAAGACGCTTAGTGAATGTAATGTTGATATCAGCCACTTTATTACCGTAAAGAGTAAGCAGACTTCCCCAGAAATCCGTTCTCTTATGAGCCGTCAAATTTATGTGTGAAGGGCTCGAGTCCATGTCTTTATAATCTCTACACGGAAAGAAATTTCCAGCTATTATTCCTGAAAAATTTATAGAGGAATACCGTAACTTGTTTGGCAGGAATTATTCCTCCGGACTTCCAGTATTATACTGGAAGTCGGAAGGAACTACGCTGATCCGGCAAGGCTTTTCCTCCGAACTTCCCGAATAATGCTGGAAGTGTTGAGGAAATAAAAGTAAATTTGTGTTACCTAATAAACCCGCAGGAAAAAGCTCAGGAATAATGCTAGAAAAATTTTTTCCGTGTACA
>JABFPD010000201.1:0-13831 GCA_022817545.1 Cremastobaeus sp. ZL-2020 | reverse complement strand
ACACAAAATTCACGTAAATCTATCTCCTCATTGTCCAGAAATATTTCATAAAAATATTTTACCTGGATTATTTTTGAAAATAATTCAATTTTATAATATATATTTGGATTATCTTAAATGTGTACCTTTTTTATCAATGAAACGGGGAGTCGTGAGGCTCTCCGCTACATACACCACGTGGAGTGTCCATTCAAACATTATTTTCGTGTTTGATGGACAAGTAAATAATAATAATAACCGTGTATACCGAAGATGTAATTTTCATCTCTACGATTTCTATGGATAAACTCAAAGACTTTTCGTATTGAACACATAGTATGGTGTAAATAATATAGGTTACAACGTTCTTCTTACAGTTTACTTATGTTCTATGCGTGTGAATAGTAACAATTGTTACATTTACATTTATTAAATTTGGAACAACAATTACCTTTGTCATTTTTTATCGGGACGGCACCAGCTGTACTCTGAATTCCTGTAGGCGCTGGAGCTAAAGCACTATTTGTGACGAAGTAATCCATGTTTGCTTCTTAGAATTCAGCTCCAAAGAAAAACACTTCGTTGCCTCTTCTAATTATTGGACTATACACTTCTTTTTTCACTAAATACGCGTAAATCTCAGCAAGTCAGCACGTCAGGACACTGCTATTGAACTATAAAAGTACCACGAATGGAAAGATAACGTTACAGCACGACACCGCTAATGCTGTGAAGTGTGAACAGACTGAAGTCATGGCCGTCATGGGAACTCCATTCCACGGTCCACCATGAATGAAGCAAGTATAACGTAAGGAACAAGAGGTATAAGGCTAGATAGAGAGATATCGGAACGGGTGTAGTTTGGAAATGCGGCTTTATGTTCCAACACAAAAAAGGTCTAAAACTGAAACAATTGACATTCCTGAGTCATACGAAAACACTTACATACAAATTTTTTTGTAAACAAAGAATGGCATTAACATAAAACACAATATTGCTAATTTAGACTCACAAGCCTCCTGCTAAAAAATTACGCCGCATTTCCAAGCCACTCTCTCTCTTCGTATTCTTTTCCATCATACCGCTTATTTCTATTCTTATGCCTTGTTCCTTGTGTTATAGTCGCTATAGCAGGCCGCACCTTCATTCTGTTCGAAGCATTAGGGAAAAAACTTTATATTTCCAAACAATTTTTATTTTGTTGCACAATAAAAATTAGAATCACATTTTATATTATCATATGACGTGGAAATTAGATATTGAAAATGGTTCTGTCTAATATATTTACACAGTTCTTATGAAGATTTGACCCTTCTAAATTTTCAAAGAAAGTTAAAACCATCCACTTTTAGATTATTATCAACGAAAACTAGAAACTTTCAACATAATCCAAGAAAAATTACCTCTTTCGAATAATATAAATTACCCGAGCGATTATGAAATGGAATTCCCGTGTTCATCTCCCTAGTTGCGTAATAGTGCATTTCAATAATGAGTCAACTCCATAAACAGCCACAGCTATTTGTGTGACAAACTGTTGTGGCATTTTAGTGTTAAACTTTATCATTGCATAGCTTTTGTACGGCATCCATTCTCCATGACCCATGTATATCTATTTTGAATAAATAATAAAATGTCAATTAAATTGAAATGATAGCATTTTTAAAAGAATTTGAAGAAATTTAAGATTTTTACAGTATTGATGCAAAAAAACAATACAGAAACAAAATAATGGATATTTCTGATTGATTAACTTCTAACAAAGGAAAATATATGAAAACATACCCATTCTTTGTCTTCTGTCACAAAACCAACATCTTTACCATCATCCAAACTTGGCTTTCCAGAATACTACTTATATTTGCAAGCTGTAACATATTTCATAACTATATTAATTTGAATGTTCAATAATTTATATTTTCATGTTCAATGTCTACTTACTACAAGTGTTTTTTATTCTATTCTGAATACCATTTTGATTTTCTAGATCAGTGAGAGATATATACAAATATTTTTAGTAATTCATGAATGCACAATGCAAAGTATCCTGTATTAAAAACTTTGTCAGAAATCTTGGCGTGTGTATATTTATTGAAAAGAATAGTGGTTAACAAATGAAAAACTACATAATTTGTTCTTTAAATTTATTCAACAAAAACCACTGTACAATATACAAAAGATAGAAAAATAATTTACTTTCTCCCTAAAGTTACTGGTCCGATTCACATTTCTTAATAATTTCTGAAACAGAATAGTATTGGTCATTAATGTTGCTTGCTTGATAACACCAACAAATAAATACTTCTAAGCCAAAAAAGAAACTTGTCTCACTTTGTGTAATGGTTTTCAATACACCCACTGTTGGAGAGTCAGGAACATCTGTCAAAATATCTCTTCCCTCGTCACAGCACCTGGCCAGCATAGGATCTATTGGGAGTGATCCAAGGAAATCAATGTTACATTCCTTAGCCATTTGGGCACCACCCCCTGTCAACGCCGGAAAAATTTCTGCAGAATTCTATTGAGACATAAAATATTAGCAAAAAGTTCGCAAATCCAGAGTTTAACAGTTGAACAAAGTATTCAAGTATTCAAGTATTAACCTTGCATTTTGGACAAACGAACATGCTCATATTTTCAACAACACCTAAAATAGGAATGTTAACTTTGCGACAGAAGTTAATTTCTTTCCTAACATCAAGTAGGGCCACTTCTTGTGGAGTCGTAACAATTATCGCTCCAGTAATTCCAGCTTCTTTTAAGTAAGTTGTCGCAGATAAGTGTTCATCAGAAGTTCCAGGAGGAGTGTCTAAGATGAGATAATCTAAACTACCCCAATCTACCTCAGCCAAAAACTGCTTGATTATACCTAAAACGATCAGAAATGATTATCACGTTTCTTTAATAGGTGAGATTATGGAAAACATTACCATTTTTCTTCGGTCCTCTCCAAATAACTGCATCGCTTGGACTACTTAGTAGAAAACCAATTGAAACGAGACACAAATTGTCTTCAATATACTATAAGAATATCAGAGGTTTCAAGTTCATTATTATAAAATGTATGAGTGAATAAAATAAATAAAAATCCTTCAATTAGTCTAATAAATTTGTTTCAATTATTATATCAACTTACAACAGGAGACCATCCTGAACCACTTTGATGAATTTCTTCCCCTTGAACCCCAAATACTCTTGGCTGTGATGGACCACAAATATCGATGTCCAAAACTGCTACCTACATAAAAAATTGATTAATAATAAATAACAATTATCTCAAACACGTTTTAGTATAATTAATAAAATTATTGAAAAAGAGTGAATTATTTTGCTTTAAAAAGAATTTTGAAATATTTTCAAGTATAAAGTCACCCAAGATTTTATAAGAGTTGCATTTTGAAATTGTAATCAAACCAATCAATGTCAGAGAACATTTTTTCACATAATTCATAAGATAAAAATAAATCTGTTCTATTCATGTCGTTAAAGAAAATTATATTGATTAAAATAAAATGAAAGACAATTTCTCAATGTTTATTGCAGTTCAGTAGGACTGAACTGAAATCGATATGAGACTGGTACAGGTAGGAACGATTCATACATATATAGGGAAAAGGTTATAGGATAATGTAAATCAAGTTACTATTCGAGTCTTAAACCATTCAGTGAGTTTTAAAATTTCCTATGAAATCATGTATATAGAAAACCATATGGATATTCTTGGCCTGAACAAGAGGGTGAGTGATTGAATGAAATATTTAAGTTATATGATTATCATATCTTGTTTTATTTGGAATTTCTATTAGTAAAAGAATAAACAATTTTTTTATATTGTAAATGACAAATCAACTTTATTCTAACTTTATTGTCTTTCATTAGTTGACATTAGAAATAATCAATTAAGATGACAAATTTTTTACTGACATTTGATGCTAAATTAAAATACTATCAAATCAAGGTAGAAACTTTGGTTGAAAAACTAAAAAATTGAAACTGTGCAAATAAAAAATATCCATTCAATTGAAGCCATAAATTTCATAGAAACTATGTCTTACATTTCGATCAGGATTATCTGCCGCCAAAGCTCTCGATATTAAGGATGTTACAGTAGTTTTTCCTACTCCACCTTTTCCTGACAATACAAGGATCTTGAATTTGACATTTTCCAATTTTTCTTTCACCAATTTGATTGCTGGATCAGGTTGATTAGCTTCCCCAGATGCACATAATCCTTGATTAGGACAACCGGCACAGGCAGAAGCTTTGCCTGCATTTTCACTCGTAGTGCCCGGACAATCTGTACTCAATTCATTGTTTACATGATTACCTGACTGACAGAAGCAGACGAGTTGATAATATGCAACTCGCAGTCTTCATTCATGCAAATACTATCTTGTAAGAAGCACACAAAAGCATCATCGATTCGCCTTAATGAATTTTCAAATGTGTATTCGAAAAATTACCACCTGTGTTTACTTATTAATCAATGGCAGCTAACATAACCTAACTATTAACAAATTAATTGCTCTGGGGATTAATTACAAATTTATGACATGATTTTACAAACGCGTATTCAAATGATGTAATGGACATTGAAAATGTCGTTCAAATGTTTCAAATCAGTCGGAATTCGGTTTAGAAAGTAATATTTTCCTTACGTTCCGGTGCTTCTTTTGGTACGTCGGCCATTTTTCAGAATCACTTTTTAAGATAGCAAGAGAAAAAGCGATTGATGCATAATTGCGACATCACTGATTTATGATTTTTCCGTGTGCAATAAATATGAAAAAAATGTAATAAAGTTCATCGATTCGTCTATTTAGTTTTTAAATGAAACAGCTAGTAAAAATAATGATATAATAGTATATTATTGCCGAGGGTGCCACCGGCGCCCGAGGCTTATACGGTGTTTTATGTACCTTGGAAACGGAGAATAATGGAAATGCAGGGTAATAATAGCCGTATTATCCCCCGGACAATACGGGGGATAATACGGCATATTTACTTTAACATATTTACTTTAATTTTCAAGTAATTATTTTACAGTGTACATTACAATTTTTTGTAATTTTAAGTAAAGATCACCTCGAAAATCGAATTAGGGATAAGAGTGCAATGTGTTTTATACACACGTCTAAAAAAATAGCAAAATTGTATTATGAATTACGAACAAAAAATGACTTCGTTTTTGAGATGAAAATTATTTATAAAAATCATCGTTACAATCTTATATGAAAAATTGAATTTCAACTTGTTAAAAATTTCATTATGCTTAACCGCGTTCTTCTCAAGTTTTTAAAAAATAACATTCCCTCCTGTTGTAAACAAATGTGTAAATAATAATTCAATTTCAAAATATTCACAGCGATGGATTACATTTAAAAAAGGCGGAAAATGATAACTGAAAATAAATTGCAATCAACGAGGCATTCATAAGTTTACATTATCCGTTTTGCGCGGTAAAAACGCTGTTACAATTTACATACGCACATCAGTAACCACATTCACGTTCATGGCAAGCCTATATTTTTCACCGAAGTCATTGAAATATCGTGGCAACTCGGAGGCTCGGAAACTGCGGTGAGCGCATTTGTTATTGGAGGGTTGCGTTTATTAATCGGCAAGACGATGGGCGCATGTGGGCGACGTAAAGCGCGGTTTCTTCCTGCAGCGCGCCGCGAATTCCGCTGCACACCGACGGTTTTGACGAAATAGGAGACTTGCGATTATTAACATACATAAGTTGCTGCAATCGTCACGAGTATATATTGCTTGAATAATCGAACGTTGTCTGCAGTTTCTTCATAGCTTTACGCACGCGACGTTTTATGGACCCTATTTATTGGCATATTTATTCAACGTGTACAGTTGAAAGCCATTGCACAGTAGCAGTCGCTCTGAGAGTTATGGTTTTCTTTTTGTCGATGTTTCTCATGGCCCTCGTTCGACAGCAATAAAAACGCGTAAAAAATATATGACTGTTTTCGATCGGAATTCGTAAAAAGTGAAGGCCATATACTATAATTTTGAGTATTATGAACGTATTAAAATACATGAAAATGCTTTCAGGAGTCTTTTGTCGCAGAAGGCAACTATAATTATTAAATCAAAAAGATAATATCCTGCTTTCATTCTCAATTTACAAACGAATAAAAATGAACATTTTCATAGCGTTTCACAGGTATAATAATACTTGAGAAGAACAAAAGAAAACAATTTATAATTATACTACTTCAGGATCTTATATGAAACGAGAATACTAAGAAATGCCTAAGTCACATAACGTTTTAACTTTAAATGGGCTTTTTGACCTTTAACTTGAAAAATTAATTAATAATATATTATTATTAGTTAATCAAATCTATTCAGACCAAAACACTCAAAAAAGGTAACCTAAAAAAAAATTCAGTTTGTAATTTTATCATTTGAAATATCCTTGATGCTTTAATTTTTTTCTCGTATATTATATTATTTGCTTTTTTTTATTAAATAATATTAAACCTAATACAAATAAATAAAAACCAAATTTTTTGTTTTTGTAGATTATTTTACATTATTATGCAGTCAGCATGTACATATTCAGCTCACTTCACGTGATTGAGATAAGAGAAAAACATTATTGGTTTCGACAACTATGTCATGCTTACTGATGCAGTAACAATTATTATCACCCTTTTATTTACTCAGTCAGCTTTATAGACATTTTTCAGCCATAACTGGAAATGAAAGGGATTAAAATATTCAGAACACAACACTTTCGATAGTGACGGAGTTCATCGTCAGAACCCATTTCTCTTTCCGAATACTCATCAACATAATACAAACAAATGAGATGCGCAGTTAAGCGCTGTTTTTCTAATTGAGACACTAACAAGTATTCTGCTTTCCCACGGACAGATCTTCAAGAAGATTGAATAATTGCAATGGCACGACAAATTAAGCAATTCCAAAGATTTCGCAATCGTTTCGATGTTGTCTTTTCAATTAGAAATTGTCGAAAATGATTGGTTAATACACTTTGATCCTCAAATACGTACCTACAATTTTTTTCTTTCAATAATACTTTCAAAATTACATAATTACACGGAATTTCTATACAATTTTCATTAATATCTTGAAATATTGATGAAGCAGAAGAAAACAGAAACAAAAAATTGTATAATAAAAAGAGTTCACTGCAAAAACTGCCGTTTTATTTTGTCTCAATTTTAGAACACTAAATAATGTTTCACATGTTAAAAAGATAGGTTAAAATTTTAAAACACTTGAAAACGTTTTAAAAATGGGTACATTTTTAAAACGTACATCTTGTTGCAATTTTTGCAACAAGAGTCTAATGGAGGTTTTTAGGCACGAGCGTGTTCGACAGTACGAGCGCAGGGAATGCATTTCAACACGCTAGAACCTAAAAATCTCCATTAGACTCATGTTACAAACATTATTTTTTGTACAAATTTGCGTTAAAACGAGTATTTTATGCAAAACTTATTCTAACCTAAACAATAAAATGTGACAGCTGTATTAAAACATCTTATTTAGGCACGCAAATCGATGCGTAAAAACTTTATGCACACTGAGAAAACTGGATTGCAGTGGCAGCAATCTGGATTGTATCGGGTGCAATCCGAATTGTTACCCTTGCCATTCGTGATGGTAAAACTTTTTAGATTGTAATGGTAAGATTTTTTCAATTTTTATTGTATCATATCAATATCTGAAAGTGCTTTCCAACTAATTGGGCTAGTTAAATGGTAACCTTAAATAACAAGAAAATAATTCCGACAAATAACACTTTGTCTTACAATTCGAATGGTAGAGTTTTATTTACCACTTTTATCAAATATCTTTACCATCCAGATTGTGCAATCCAGTTTTCTCAGTGTATTCAAACAAACTAATATTTTGTTATTGTAATTGAGTGTCAACAAACATGTATTAGTATCAACGTTTTGAACCGCGTGTTCTTTTATCTGAAAAATGTACCGTTTCAGAGGCTCGATTAGCTAAAATTTTGCAAACATTGCAGTTTCAATGCAAAAATATGAATTGGTTGTTTCTGTATTGAAAAAGAATATAGAGAATAGTAAAACGAGTTTCATAAGATAGTTGAAATAGTAATAAAAGAATTAATTATTGATGTGAGTATTAAAGTATATAAAGTATTAATAATACTAAAACATTCCAAGATAAAAGCTAAGTATTCCTATAGGGGAGAGTATAGGCTTATGTATGAGATTAACTGCAAGCAGTGATTTTCAATTGGCCTAATTCCGTAGGACAGCGTTACGAGCATGTTCGCCTTATGTATTTGTTTAATTATATGGGATTGTTAACAGCTCAGACCGTCAATAGTGCCGAACTCTCCCCTACGCCATCTTTTTTAGAGAAGAATCCTAGTCTCATTCACAAATAAATAGTCAGTGGAATTAACATTCTGTATTTTAAATACCTTTCGTTCATTACAAACAGGGTTTTATTTGTTCAACTGCGTACATTTTTCTGGATTTCGATCCCAGTCTATTTAAAAACTTTATCCATTTTCTTCTTCTTGCAACATCTTGGGGAAAATATCGGTGAATAATTCGACTAGAAGATGTTTTCCGTCCACTTATCATACACTGTTGCATTATCAATTTGTTTGCAAAGCTATGAAATTAAACAGTTTAATTGTAAACTAATCAAAACCACGGTGTATGTTCAGTAGTATAACTCAAGTATTGAATTTATTTCCAGAAGGAAGCGAATAAAGACGAAATGTTTCATTCAATTAATTTCAAGCTGAAAAAGCTTTATGAAATTCATATCAATCGTGTTTTACATAAGAATAGAATGCCAGCAATTGTTTATGTAAAATCAATAAATTCTCTCTGAGTCTGAATTTTACTTGCTTTTCATTTTTTCTAATAATTGAAAATCAACATTTTGTGTACTTTTGCAATTAATATTTGTCTTTGTAATGCCCATCTCGTGAGTTGAGTTAAATTGTAAGAATTCTATATACTTTAATTATTGAAAACTGATATAATACCATGACCCAATTGCACTTGTTTAAATTTGATTTATTTATTTAATTAGTAAATCAATGTCGCCTCTGGCTGGACCTGGTTTACAGAAGATGCATAGGTACATAAAGAGAATTTTATTCGAATGCAATGTCATAACAATATCGAACAATGAGAAAATATTAACTAAATATATTTGGATGTTGAGCATTATTTCCATTACAATAAACTTGCTTGAAGCATTTGAAAATAAAATTATTCCTGGGCTTTCGAATCTCTCTCTCTCTCTATCTCGAAAGCCCTTCAAACCAACCCACCTTCATATGCCCTATGACGTCGTGTAATTAATGTTTAACTATTCTATCTTGAAATATTCTGAGGTTATTTTATATCGTACAGGTAGGTTGCAGAGATCAGGAAGTTACAAATTTTAAGTCTGATCTTAACTTATTAATTATCAAAAATGTTAGAGAAAATGATAATTAATTTATTTTAACATTAAATATTATGCCCGTATATTCACGAGTGAGAAAATGTTCCTTAAATGAAAATTTACCATCGTTTACAAACGTGATTAAATTTTATGAAGAAAAAATGCAGCTTAAAATAAACTCTTGGAAATAATATTTTATTAACTACCTTCTGCTTGAAAAATGAAATTGAACGAATATAAAGGAGGAGAAAATGTGGAAAAGTCTGCATGATTTTAATGTGAATTTGAATATAAAAGAAATGGAAAATGTAATGCATATTTTTTATTCTTACATTTTTCCATTTTAGATGGATTTCAAATCGACAATTGAACTTGATGGGAGGGAAGATTAGGAAAGCTTATCTATTTATTTATTTATTGCGAACTACATTTTTGTTATATGAAACAATGAAACATACATTTAGTGAATATTTAATGAGTATTGCATAATTTATTTATATACCATCCAATTTATGGGATAAATATGTAAAAAATGTAACTATGGAAAGTTTATTAACAAACGAAGTATGCATGAATATTTATTATATGGTAAATACTAAAATGTATGTTTCACTTTATAAGGGTTCAAGATAAAGATTCACAAATAAAAAATCATCTAAAGCATTTATTTGGCGAGTCGATACATTTCTACTATTGGTTACTTTCTTTCAACCTTGAAATCACGAAGAACTGCAATATTGAGTACATTTTGCAGTGTAGGTGTCTGATGTAAAAATTCAATATATATTTGATTATTTATCCTTAAATATAATATATATCGCAAGCATCGTATATCAAAATTCGACACGTGGATCACGTGATGCGCCATTCAATTGCGATGTCCTTCAAATTCAATGCTATTCTTGCGAATTAACATACAGCTGCATGAAGTGAAGTTCATTTTACAACATCGAAATGTTTCTTGAATTTCCTGCATTTTTATCTACTCATGATGACTGAACATTGACGATTTTGATAAGTTGAAAAAACGGCTAGCAACTTCCATGATATTGACGAACGCAAGTAAAAATTGCAATCGACTGATCTGAATTAATACGGCAATGAATTGGAACATGCACTCTGCACATGAACATAAAACTAAAATGATCGTAATAAACGAAACTGTATGGAACTACTTATGTATCTTCTTATCCACTGTAATTTTAATGATACTCCAATTTAATTCATAACCAATTACGTTCATGGGTCATGGATTTTATAGTTTCAATTGCGTTATTTTACTATTCAGTTCCCTATATTTTTTTTCTTCCATATTTTTGCTAAAAACTCACTGTAAATGGTTTGAACTTTAATTACCGTATAAAGATTTTACAAATGAATTACAAAAATTAACCTTAGCATTCCATGAACTTTTTACAAATTAACTAAAAATATTCTGATTCAATGAATGACATTGAAACTTGGTATTCTTTTAATGATAACGATTTTCTGATAGAGTATTATCGAAAGCAAACTCATTATTTTTGGTGAATTGCAAAAATTGATTCATCCCTACGTTCACGTAAAAACTATTGATACGATCCTGGTTCCATTGTTAAAATTGAAAGAGTGCACAATTCCGGTAATGAACATTATATAAGTAAAAACTCACGAGATTGAAATAAAAAAACGTTTAAGGTTTCATTTAAATTAATAGGGGAAGAACTACAGTTGCATCATTTAACACTTTTTGCAGATGAAACGAAATTGTTCGTCGAGATGAACCTCGCGTACATTAAGCACAGCGCATTGAGGTCGAGAAACGACTGACTGCTGAGGGCTAGTGCTGGGTTTGGGACGTCGGTCGTCACGACGCCGACGCCACCTTTTCTATCGCCCCCGTGCGCTACACAGCGACAGTAATGAGCGCCATGCAATTCCTCACTATGCCTGCGATCTTTTGATTTCGTCAATACACCAAACATCGTCCTTTAGCTTTTTTATTTCAAGCCTCTTCATTTTTAATCAAAAGAAATTTCCTTCAAAAAGTATCAAAGAACGTATTTAAGAATCTATCGAATTCAAAAGATGTAGTGATAGCACATTTCTATACCAGTAATGTATACAACTTTGTTCGCGAATCAAACGCTAAAATAGTCGATTTGTTACTTATCA
Organism: Cremastobaeus sp. ZL-2020; assembly: GCA_022817545.1. Classification (NCBI taxonomy): domain Eukaryota; kingdom Metazoa; phylum Arthropoda; class Insecta; order Hymenoptera; family Scelionidae; genus Cremastobaeus; species Cremastobaeus sp. ZL-2020. Next base: position 2,263 of record JABFPD010000201.1, on the reverse strand, counting down.
AGACAGGTGCGCGATTGCGAAATAATTTTCAGTAGAAATTAATAATTGTTGGTGAACATTCAATCATTGATCGTAAACTGAAATATTCGTCTCATCGAGGTATACATTTTATACAATGGCTTCGACGTCAGACGAAAAGTAAAATATCCCGAAATATCGTCAATGTCAGAGTTATTTTGAAAAAATTGTTTAATAGAGGCAATTTTCGCTTGAAGTTTTTGATGAAAAAAATTTCATTAGTTTTGCGTCTTTAAAAATTGACTTTTCACTGAAAAAAATCGAACCTGAAACTGAAATAAAAAAAATTGTTACATATAGTGTTCTAGACCGCTTAGATTGAAACTTCAGTAGAATAAAATTTAATTGCGTCAGACAAATGTGCAGACACACATGTTTGTTAGGTGAATTGAAAAATACTGTTTCCTATGCTTCCGTGATGTGAAATAAATATATTCATTTATTATCACACAAATTGCTCCAATATTCAATTAAATTTAAGCACTACGATATTTGAATTTACCTATTAAACAAGAAGATTGTCATTAAATATTTATTTTATCGAACCATTCAGATAGCAACAATGTGAAAAGTTTCGCAATAGAAACTCCTGCAATAATACAAAAAAATAATGTAACGAATTATTCATCTCGATTTTTTTAATCCCTGCAAATATTTGTCTTTCATCGCAGAACAAGCAACGAACAAATTGCCGATACCCGATGAACGTGAGATTTGAAACACAAGGCGTAACCGAGTGTTATAACTCACATAAGTGACAATCAGCAATTTATCGCGTCATGTTCATAGTGTGCATACATTCGTATACTAGCGAAAAATATATAGAACTTTTTATTTTCGTGAGAATATGAATAAAAGTAATTGGAATAGTTATTAGTTCACTCTTAATTAGGAGTGCTCATTAAAAACACTAGATGCAGTAAAAATTATTATTACGTCTGTTCATCTTCAAACGATATAAAGCAAAATTACGCTAAATTTGTGTTATGCGTTTTTATACACTAATTGGAACATTTTTGTCTAGGTAACATATGTCTTCATCAAGCTTCTGTACCTTTTAAACTGTATTTATAAGGTGGGCAAATGACAAGTTTTTAAACATTTCCCTATTCATTATCTAAAAATACAAATTTCTAATTTTTTTTAATCCAAAAATGTAACATATTTGTACAAAAAAACAGAACATTTTATGTTTTTTTAGACGTGTTTATAATACTTCAATCAAATAAAAAATAAAAAGTTATCTTAACAAATCTTAGTATCACAAAATTAATATTCTCAAACATTGTAAATATTAATTGAAAATTTGCCAATCTTATTTAAATAATGGGCGTTTGTTCGTCTTATTTTGTGTTAATTGTGTAACAAAAAAGTTAAATATAATATAATATGAAACCATAACCTTTGGAAATTCTATCATTTTTAGTTTGTTCTCAAAATCGTAAGACCCAATAAAAAATTCAGAAGAAAGTTAGCTCTTAAAGCGTCTTTAAGGTAGATTGAACAAACTTCAGAATGAAACCGAACAGAATCAATGTCTCATGCTGCATAGTGCATACTGCGTAATGGCGGCTACGTTCTGTTACTATCATGTTTTTCTGCCGTTTGCGATGAATAATTTGTATTCAATCGGCATATTCTGATGTTTTTGTAATTTGTTTTTCTCGCATATTTCAGCAATTGATTTTCAACAAAATAATTTGAAACACTGATAATATCTTAACCCGTTCAATCACGATTTTTAGTTCTTTATTTTTGTATCGTTTTTTTTCATCTCAATCTGCATTTTTCCCAGTTTTGAATCAAAGTTTAACAGAAACAGATTTTTTTATTATTTTATATTCTTTCAAAAATATATTTGGTTTTTGTCATTTTTCATTATTAACACACTCGATCGCCTCAAAAATGCCTCTCAAATTTGCCACTTTAACGCGGCAAATCCTTGGAGTCGTGTTCTTAAATTTTTAACCTAAGTATTATTGTTAAGAGGTTAAAGGTCTGCACTATAAATCGATTATGTTTTTGTTATATTTCTTTATTTTTCCAACGTGCTATTAATGGCGTTTTATGAGCACTGTATTTTACGCGCGACGTTACGCGCCGATGATGATCAAATGAGTTAAAGTATTCCTAAAATACCATTTTAATTAATTTCATTTTTAATTACATTAATTAATAAATTATGGAATAAAATCGAAAATGATGACGTGTCTATTATAATTGACATGCACTCTAAAAAAGATTG
>JABFPD010000200.1:0-13846 GCA_022817545.1 Cremastobaeus sp. ZL-2020 | reverse complement strand
GGCGAAAACACTGCGGTATTGACACTTGAAATAATATAGCCAATACAAAAGTTTCATTTCGCCGATTGTCCTCGACGCTTTTACCAATTATTTCCCTTCTTCTTTTACACAGTGCGTTGTACTTTGTATCAAATTTCATTCCTGCGCGTACGCGTATGAATAGAGGAAATTGAAAACAATATATCCTCGCTTATATATTATATATGATTCCACAATTGTTGTCAAACGATTTTACCGCGGGATTGACGTTCGTTTAGCAATTCCAAAGACAGTTGCTTTGTGAAAAGATTTATATTATTGAAATTAATATACCATTTGTTGAAGAAAACAATTCAGTTAATGGAAACTTTAACGGCCGCGTTTTGAGCCAATTCGCGTTCGTTCGCGTTACAATGGAAGACGAAAAAATTCGATAATAACCCAAAACGTTTCTTCACGCATAAAACGATGACGTCCCAGATATCGGTTTGATTCTCAATGTTGCATTTTATTTCGACTCTGGAAAACACCGCGAATATTTCACGGTAAAAGTTTGTAAACGTAAATGAAATATCGCCTGAACAGTGCGAGATTGGATCAAATGGACAGTTCTGGCGATAAATCGGATTATAAATCAATAAACCACGCATGGAATAAATATTAATTCATATACGGACGCGGAATTAATATTTAAACATATATGCGAAATTATATGGGTCTCGTCGTTTATTGCTGCATAATGTTTTCATCCACGGGAATTTATAGATTAATATTATTGCCGCACTTATCCGCGGACGGTTGATGAATGACGACCAATTGTTTTTCGAATTATTTCGCCGTTAATGCCTTTTATATCATTAAACTTGGACCGTTTATTAGGGACATTGTTTAGCCAAACTATAATTTTGAGTGCCCGCGTAGTTTATTGCGCGCTTTCACGATCCGCCACTATAGAATTATAATTAATTAATCAATTAATCAGAACGAGGCTGTCGATTTCTTCGTCGAAAGTTGCGTGTTCTTTGTTGTGTTAATAACGACATGCTCCCACGTTGGATTCCTTGTGGAAAATATTTTCTTTTATTGTACACTACGGCTCGCCTAGAGTGCTGAGGCAAATTGCTCATGTGATAGAATAAGAAAATTTAGACAGCGTAATAACGCGGAGCTCGTCATTTTGAAAAAGCGTTTTCCGCCGTCATATAATCAAGACAAAACGTCGAAACTTCTTTCTCGACTCGACGTCCTACGCAAAGATCCAGCTGCGTTTACATACGTATCTTTTATTACTCGAGAGTCACATGCGAAACACAAACACAACGGTAAATCACTCATATCACCGCCGCTTGTAAAATTTAATTTACGTATGTATTTGTATATGACTTTATATTTTCCATTAGCAGGATAATAACTGACCTAATTCCCTCGTACCGAAGTTTGCTCTATGAGAAACTTTGTCCGATCCGCAGCAGGCGTACTCTGCTAACTCACAACTAATGGAATAATAGTATCTAATATGATAAATCAGATTGCACGAAAATGCGAAAAGTACTATGGAGTCGTAATAAATCAGCCATTTGTCAACAATGTACTTATTATTACTTTTTTTTATTCACTCAACGTAGACAATTTTTGAGAGTTAGTAAGGTAAACGTATAGTGCATGGAACAGTTTAGGGGAATCTGGTACTTCAGAATTCTGTGTTTCCTTGAATATACTAATACATCAATATAAACTGAGTTTTCAGGAATCAATAGAAACATATAATTATAATTACAATTTTGAAATATTTGAAATATTAACCTGTTCCTGAAAAATAATACAAATTCGAGAAGATTACAGTTTCACTAAATATGGAACGTTGTTAGCACCGAATTAAAATCAACGTTGTTTTGTTAAAAAAAAATGTTTAATGTAATATATCATGTGTATTTAATATTATGAACGTTATCTAGAAATAATTGGAATAAATTTTCACGAAATTTAAAAGCTTTAAAACAATGAATAAATTATAAAACAAGAAATTATAAAATTGTTTACAGCTAGCAGGTATATATCTTTTAAATAAATTATATCATTAGAAATATGATTTTTAAAATGATTCAAATACAAATAACAATAAATGAAAATAAATAACGATGATTTGTCATAATCTTTGTATTAGATACCGGATGAAAATTAATAAATATTGAATGAAGGTTTTAATAGTCAGGTGCACTCGGATACTTAGACGGGAATAATTTTAAATTTACCTTCATTCTATCAGTTATGTTCATAAATAGTTATTAGCTTGTATGAAATAACAAACATGTTCCAAATCGTCAGAAAAGCAGTACATTAAGGGGTTAGGTACACCTAGAAATTTTGAAAAAATCGAAAAAATTTTTTTTCATATTTCATTATAAAACGTCTGTAATGTTGAAAACGTCGTCTCGAATTAACTGACGATTTTTAACGAAATGGTTACAGAATATTTCATACAAAAAATGTCATCCTATTGATAATTATGTAATTAATTGCATTGGGTTTGTTGGACGAACGTGGAGTTTTCTTTTTTATGCAATCTTGACTCATTGTGCCAATCCTGCATGTAATTTCATACGGAATATTGTACGGAGTCTAAAATGCGATAATAATGATAATTCAAAGCCAATGTTAATTTCTTATTAATATGAAGTAATTAATAAAGTAAAAAGGTAAATAAACTCATTTAATTGAATTAAATAACTTTGTTAACCGAAAAAGACAAACGTTAACTGAATATTGAAAATTAAAAATATTTTCAATTTACACAAGCCTGAGGCTTTTAATTCCTTGGTATTGCGAACGATCGACATTTTTACCCATTTGTGTTATGAAATTTTGGCATACAAGTCAGAAAATGTAAAAAATGAACGGAAGAAAATATATCTTTTCTTTTGATTACAAACTTTTATTTACAATTTTGATAGAATATTATTTTAAATTATACAAATTAATAAATTAATGTTTAAATTTATGATCTTTTTTGTGACTATGATGTTTTCCTTGCCCATGTTTCCTTGCGTGTTGCTGGGATTTATTTGCGCCTTCGTCATGCTTATGTGCTTTATTTTTTTCATTGTGATGTCCTTCGTGGTGTTTTGTATGTTCATCATGGTGATCCTGAAATGGAATATCCGATTTCCTTGAAATGTTGAAATATTGAGATAAGATAAAATTAAAAATACTTTACTAACCTTATGGTGACCCTTCTTGTGATGGCTTTGTTTATGATGACCGCCTTTTTCGCTTTCGTGTTCATGGTGATGTGCTCCGTGTTCTTCACTTTCGTCATCTTCGTAAAATTCGTCGTAAAAATCATGCTTCTTTTCATATTCGTCCTGTATTGAATACATCATTAAGACAATAACTTTCAATCGAAAATAAATTTTTATGTAGCTTTAAGAAAACGAAGGTATTTTAGTTTTCAATATTTTTAGTGCGATAATTGAAAATAAACACATACTAATCATAAGTAAAAAGAAAATGCGTGATATGTGCTATATATCAAAGTTTATTGAACGTTATCATTAACCCTTGAGTACTCGATCGCGTCTTGCAATGTTACGTTAGTACTCGCGCATCGGTCCTTTTGACCGTAATTTGTATATGTATATACACGAAAAATATGAATACATAATTATGGGAATTAATAAATCACATTACCTTAGAGCCTCATGCACAATTTGAAACCGTAAACTTGATAAATTATCGATGAAAAAACAAATTATTATTATAAAAAGAAATCGAGGTGACAACCGGATCATTAGGTATCATGGCGTCCAAATCCCAGTTTCTAATTGGCTCTCTCTTATTCCCGGCAGTTTTCAAATCAAATCTATAGTGCTTCGTTTGAAATTAAATTAGCATTTTTATTTTGTTCGTTTTAATAATCACTTAATACTTCCTCACTTGAATTAGGCACCCAATATTGCTTATTGGCAATTTTGGCAGGCATTTTTTCCAGGAAAAACTTTCATAAACAGTTTCACTGATAGCTGCTGTGTTGAAACGGCCAAGAACTACATCGTCCATAACCTATACAGTGGCGCGCGCATGATCAGATTTTCCGGTACGCCAGTGCTCGCGCGACGGTCTTTTCGACCGACACATTTTTTGACAGCGATTTTCACAATATTACTTGCATTTAACTAAACCAAACTTACTACCAATCGATTCTATATTGATCAAAGTTAATTTACATCTAAGCAAAATGTACTGCTTACATTTGAAATAACGATGAAAAATTGAAAAAACAAAAACGGACGGCAAAAAGACCGATGCGCGAGTACTTAAGGGTTAAATGTTATGAAGCCCATCCCGTATGCAAAAAATTAACCCTTTTTAACGCATGTTTATGCAACAGCATAATCAAATATTCTTCAGGGATTATATTACACATAAAAGTTTCATTATAAATTACTAATGTAATATGTTATTTAATAGTTTCAGAAAGAAGTACGAGATATCAGTCTGAATTTCTAGGCCAAATTTAAACAAAAATTGAATTGGATTCTTTTGAAACGTAACATTTACCAACGGAAACATTGACGAAAAAACATAATGTCGTATATTATAGAAACTCGTGAGATATCAAGCATATGTTTATCTTGAAAAGTCAATTTTAAAAAATGGCATTGATGAATCATAATTTTCCTTTTTAAAAGTAACAAAATAAATTTGTTAAAGTATGTTTTATATACGTATGTAAGTAATAATGTTTATTCAATGTTTGTGTCCGTATATATCATATTGATGTTCCATGTATAATGTACGGATGATAGATGTACGTAATAATAGATGTAAATAATAATTCTTCAGTTGTTGTATTACTTATCAGTTTGTAGACTAGCATGTAAAGAATTTATGATAATATACGATTTGTAAATTATGCATAACAAAATTAACTATACTTCATTTATTAATTATGACGAATAAAGATATATAAATATGTTTTAACTACTAGTATGTGACATCTACTTATTCGTTAAATGGTTACTAGTGTTTATAAGCATCATAATTATATGATTCTTGTCACAATCTGTCTTGGTATCTTCGAAAAATAAGCACCGGTACCGTTCTGTATAGTCAAAATCGCGTGAATTGATATTTAACTCATATGCTCCCTACCAAAAATTGTTTATACACCAATTCCGGACCTAAGATCTTACATAAGAACTTATGAGAGATCTTAAATAAGATTATCTCCTTACGTAGGATCTCCCATATATGGTCTTACATGAGTTCTTATATAAGAACTTATGTAAGATCATAGATGCCAATTCTGGACGCAAGATCGTAAGACATTTTTAATAGGGCGGAAACTGTAAGCCCAAACAAAGACCGTACTTTGTAAATTGTGTTTAACGACAAAAAAGATAGACATAATTATATTTCTTCACTAGTGGAGAAAAGTAATTTACTGCGCATGCGCAGAAAATTGGTTTCTTAACTCTTTGAAAACAAGCTACTTTGTTCACTGAAAACGAGTGAGGTATGAGCCATTTTTAATGTACGTGTGGTACAGCCCTTGACATTCCGGTTTACACCGGAAAAAATCTGGTGTAAGCCATATTATCAATGTAAAAATCATATAAATTGAATGGTTTTTTCAATGGAAATTGTTCAATTTTACAAGATGATTACATCGAAAAATTCACACCCATTGAATGCAAGTATAAGTTTTATTTTTAAAAGCAAAATTTATGGTGTAACTTTATTTATTTTACACCGTCTTTATTAGTTCTAAATCAAAGGCATATTTGTCGAAGGCATATTTTGTTTTAATTGTCAAAATATTAATTTTTCACCTCTTAAGGAATATAATTGGAGGGTTCAGTGCTAAAGTGGAATAAGTCCATTTTTTAGATTTTTAAAACAACTGAAATGTTCTTAACGTTGTGCGATTACAAAATGATTGAAAGTACTGAAATTAATTTCCAAATACCCAAAAAACCAGAAATCAATATCGGAAATATGTTTGCCTGTACAATGTCTCCGAGAAAATTATCACATCGGGTTGAAACTTTGCGAAAAAATACATCAAACATCACTGTACACATTGATCATTAATTTATCTTAATTATCAATAATATTTTCTTTAGTTTAGCCCCCCTGCCTCTCTAATAATTACGTTGCACGGAAAGTCGCGCAACGTGAAAATTTTGCATAAACGAAAAAAATACATCACATATTCAAAGTTTGTATGTAGTTTGTCCATCTCTCGAACAAACTATTAACGTCGTCAGCACATCACCTGTACGAAATCCGAACATAGGCGGTACATCACACATACGAAGTAGGGATGCAGTAAGAACATCACATAGACGAATGCTAAACGCATTCTGTACATTATGCATACGGAGTCTGAATGACCCATTACGTTTATTAAACGAATATTTAACATCGACATTACATCGCACTTACAAGGCATGAATGTTACTATGGCGTTACATTCATGAACTATATATCTTATATTTACGTTGTTTGAACGATTTTTATACATACCTTAGACGTTTAAGTTAAATGTTTGGTTCGCATATGACTATTTGTTATCAACATCGAATATACGTCTTATCTTTGTAATCGCGGGCGGACATTTCGACATCGTTATTACGTATATACAACGTAGTTCGACGTGTTTTCTATGTAAAATACACGTTTCGGAGCATATAATGTAGCTTTAAATTAGACGTCTCAGCGACGTAATGTTCCCTGCGGGACCTGAACGAAGTGAAAATAACACTTGGACAAGTTTACATCTGGGAACACAACTTTAGCAGCATTGCCCATAGCAAGTTCAAAGTCAGTCATGACAGACTCTACGTGTAAGTTAGGCAACTTTGCTTTGAAAAATTTCAGAGCTTCTTCATAATGAATTGTCTTTTTATTTGCCATCAAAAAATGCATGACTGCGATGTTCTGAAAATGAAGCAGAAACGAACGTCTGTGATTGTCAATTTTATGCAGATTTCTCGACCAATTTTACAAAAAGGTGTTTGATGTTTTAAGTCATTATTTTTATTCTTGTTACATTACCATTTAATATAAATAATGATATGAAATGGAATGAGAATTTCAGAGCGTGTAGAGTAAACGTTATATAAAAACATAAATACTGACAGTGGAAAGTCATCAATTTTTCAATTTATAAAGTTGATCATTATGAATAAGGAAACATTCTTCCAAATTTTAAAGAATTATTAAAAATCCCCAAATTTTTCTTATCATTTTTTTACAAAAGCAGTTAACATACATTGTTATAAACAATGGATATTAATAATAGAGTTGTTTGCATTTGGTGCCAATTTGGAATGAGCAGCAATTGTAATTGGGGAACGACTGCCGCAGTAATAATGGAGTTTTTTTCCAGAATGGATTATAATATTATCCAGAATCATATGAGTTATTTCAGAAAACTGTGGAAAAAGGACATTCATGCTATAAAAATAGCGTTTGAAAAAATGAGTTGGTGAATTTCCAGAGGAAACTGGAAAAAAGTAAAAATGGTGAAATTCAGATATATTCCCATTATTTTTAATGGAAATCTTTGCTACATATTTTTACAGTATTTATTAGGTGATGTTTGGCACGGGACAATGCGGCGTACGCTTATTGACTTAATCGTGAGTTTGCTATGACGCTTTTGTTTTCATTTCCGATTGCAATTGTTAAAATTCATTTTTATGATTCAAAAATTTGTAATTATCAACATCATAAATAATGAGTCAATAATTTGAATAAAATAACCCAATAAAAAGTATGTAGAAAACAAAACTTTTTTACTTATTTTTTATTATAATATAGTATAATATTTTTCCTACCATAATTCTATATTGTCGTGAATATTATTTACTCGTGTTTTTTGCAGTAAGTTTTTTCAATTATTCTTCAGTTCAATATTACTTTTTTCAATAGCGATTCAAAAGAGTCCAGCTTACACATTAAAAATTGTGCCACTAGACAGGTTAATAAATCAGCGAGGTTTTCAACTTATTTGCTTAAAAATGATTAGATTCAGATGATTTTCCACTACCATAAATAGCAAGAAACTTTACAAAGGAATTTTATTAATTACATAACTTACTCTTCCGTTGTACTCTATCAGCAAGGTCACAAATTGGTTGCTTCTACTGCACTTGTGCTCAAACAGAGCTTTCGGTACAATATTGAAAGTTCCATCTATATGGAGACAAACATTTTTCAAATCGATAACTCTTTCAATTTGAAAGAGTAACTGAGTATTGTAGATTGCTACGATTGGTTCGCTGAATCCTTCAATTGGAAGAACTTTTGTTGTGAAACTGGCATAAGAGTCTATAATTGGGTTGTATTCGAATCTTTCACCAAATTCATGCAAGTTTGTGGATGTTTCTATATGGGTTTCTTTTGTCCACTTTCTTAAAGATTTGCGTTTCTTATTTAGCGTGACAAATTTGATCGCTTCTGAAAATCTGGTGGATGAAAGTATTTAAAGACAATAAATAGTTATTAAATACAACAAGCGCTTAAGGTGAACCTTCAACCTACCTATGTTCCAAAAACGCGCGCCGGTTCTGCGAATTAAAAACATAATATTTTGGGACGTAAAGAGATCAGACGATTTATTCATTTTGTGTGAATCGCCTGATCTTTTCACGTCTCGAAATATTGTGTTTATAAGTCGCAGGACCGGCGCCCTTTTTTCAAGTGAACAATAGGCTTGCAGTTTCACCTTAATGATAGATTTTAAGCATGGGCGTATTTAATGGCATGTCGCAAAATTCAGCGTCTTTCACCCAAGTAACCAATTTTCCGTTTTTAGTACATCGTCTGTTACGAGGCCCTTCCGAAAAAAATTTTTAAAACATGAGGAATCATTATATATTGGTTATTGAAACAACAGTTTCGAGTGAACTTTGGAATCGGGCTAATTTCTGAAGGGTTTCAAAAAGGGACTCTACAAAGTGTCTCGTTTTGTGAAACTTGAATTAATTTGAAAAGTTGCTTGTGTCCGATTTATTTATTTAAGACGCAAGAACGACCAAAGTTTCCTAAAGCTAGGGACTTCTTTCTGTAGCCTTTGAAACGAGTTTATTACAAGCAGATTTTTAAAAGGATACAATGAAATTTATTCCTTTCCATACCCTGGTTAAAGTTTTGTAAAAAATCAGATATGATACTATGCAAAATTTGCAACCGAAAAATCATAAGATAGTAATAAAATTCCATATCCAATTTGTGAAAAGTCCACATAAACATTTTTTACCATGACGAAGTTTCGAACTTAGATTCTACAGAGTATGAGCCTGAAACTGGACTGTTTTTGCTCTATATCACACAAGAATTATAATGTGTTTTGAAGAAATTGTATATTTTCCAGATTTTCAGATAAATACATATTTGGAAGTTCAGTTATGGATTAGTATAAAATGTTATCATTCTTAAAGTTTCATAGTACATAATAATTCTTGTATGAAATAGAGTAGAAACAGTCTAGTTTAGGGCTCACACACTATACAATCTAAATTCCAAAGCTCCGATTTAGTGATTCATATCTGAATTTTTAGATGTCTTATTCTTTATGAAACCTTAACCAGGGTATCTTGTTATTTTAATAAAATGTTTATTACCTTTTGTCTTTGGCAACTGATTTATAAACGATCGCTGGTTTTGCATAGGGGACCTTACTTCGTTGTATCAACTCATTGTCTAAGTCTATAACATTTTGTGTCAAAGGGCTAATTTTTTCTGTGTGCTCAGTTTTTTTAATATATGTCCAGTGAATGCCATCGTTGTATCTCAGAGAAACTGGGCATTTTGCTACTGAATCGTATTTGTAGATACAGTAAGCGTACCTGCAGTTGGAATATATTACCAGAATATGGATTAAAGTTTACACTTTTACAATATAATTGGATTTCGTTTAACATCAATTATTTGCTTTAATCAAATATTAATCCACTACATAATATATATTGGCATTTTCCCGTCAAACACGAAACAGTCCAGTGTCAACAATTACTGAATTCGTTTTTTAATAGACACTTCAGGTCGTCATGAATTTTGGGATACAATAAAATTGAAGTTACATAGCTAAACCAAGTGACAATTCTGTTTGGAACATTCATAATAATGTTTGAATTCAATGGTTACAAATTGTAAATAGAACCAATCCATTAAATTATATCAAAAAAATTTGTGTACTATTTCTAAATTCTGATACTTTTTAACCCTTAATTAGGCGCCAAGATTACTTGCAATAGTAATACTTTAAAAGCTATTCATATATACTTTAACATTACTAGTTTATAATTTATTTATCCAATTCATAATTGACATGAAGTAAGAATTTTACTAAAAATCGCGTATGAATTTTTTTAGCTTAAAGTGACTTATAATTTTACTGTCAATAATTTGAAATTTCAATCCCATTTGATAAAATATTTATTTAATTCATTAATTACTGCTTTCATTAATAAGTACACAGTTAAAAAAAGTCACACTTTTACACTTGACTTACACTGTTTTTAATAATTTTACAAATTTACACCATATAATGTAAGAATTAACCAATAAAAAATCTGCGTCAATACATTTAATCAATTAGGTGTAAAATTTCACACTTTAACATGTAAAGTTTTACAAATTACTGTGTAAAATGAGAAATCTAAGATAATTTTTTTTTCTGTGTACGAGTAAAATTTTTCATCAAAAATATGTATTCATAAATATATTTTGAACAAGTTAATTTATTATGAATTATAGTTTTCCCACAAAAGACCGCAAATATAACGTTAAAATGAGAAGTTTTTCATTTAACGCCTGGCACGTGCCTAATTAGCGCACCTAAAGAAAGATTGAAGGCAAAGGGGTTATATCATTTTTACTACGTGAGACGGTTATTGGGTAGTTCAGGATGTCTTTGATGGGTAATTAAATATAATAATGACGTTGCACCGATTCTTAATCATTATTGCATTTCTTATATTGCGCACTGAAAACTCGAGCTCAAACATTTTTTAATAAGACAAGTCATTTAATTTTACGAGTAACTAATTACAAGGAACATCACTTCTTTTTTTGTCATTTTCCGGCACGTTATAACCAAAGCAGCTTTTATGAGTCTAAATCTGTCAAAAGTTATGAAAGAACCATCGAATATAATTCGTAAATCGCTGAAATAATAAATTACATTACAGTTAAAAAGATTTTCTAAATGATAATACAAATATTTTTCTGGGACATGATATGTTGACAAGTTCAGATTCAGTCTTTTTATAAAAATATTGTTTTGTTCTTATGACAAAATGACAATGAAAAAATGAAAAAAATTATCGTTTTTCAGAGCACATAAAGGTCAAACAACATTTTATGTATTTTTAGCGCGGGCGGAAAAATTTTTTCGCACGCGCTGATCTTTTCGGTCTCGAGAGCGAGAGGATCATCTTTTCATCAGAAAGGCAATAATGTTAAAGATTTGGTTAAAAAAAACCCAATGCAAATTTAATCTGTTTCTAATGAATGAAATTCGATAAACAATTAATCAAAATTACTCTTACTCAGGATATTTTAATTACCTTTTATAACTTGAACCTTATATACTGAAATTATCTTAACGAACAATATTTTGTTACAAGACATTTCCTACATATTCGAGGCAAAATTGGATGTTAAATTTAAGTTCATTAATGAAAACAAACACGAGCTTAATTCTCATTAAAAAATCACTTTATACAACTAAAGTTTCTTGGTGTTTAAAACTGCATTATTTTTTTTATCAAAGCATGCTTACCAAATAACTTCGCCGGAAGCTAACCTACGGGTACCACTTTTGCGAAAAAAATGATCATCTACATAGACACGATTTTCTTGATCGTAACGACATCCGAGTTTCTGTACTGAAGCCATAATTAAACTACCCCATTCAATCACAATGAAGTAGAAAAGTCTACGAAGAACGACCAATGCGAACTGATATGTTACACTGTGTGCGAAATGACAATGACAAAAATGAAAACAAATTATTGTTTCTTTGTGCACGTAAAACGTTCTGTGTAACGTTCAGATATACACTCTACAATGCTCGAGTTCTATCTTCTGAAATAAACTGAATCCTAACTACAATAAAACCTTCGTCAAATGTAAACATCATTTGTTTTGTCGATTAGAATTTGGGGAACTATTTATATTTAACTACAATCGAAATGAAGACCTTGAGGGAATAATAAAGTGAAATGAAAAAGTGAAATTTTACTTAAATACTTTAAATAAGAGAAACAATTTCGTGAAATGTTATTTTAATTCGAATTATATTGGTTCAGAGGTTAAAATTAGAATTATAGGTGTAAAGTACGTTAAAAAGAATTCGAATTAATTAATCTCCTATATTTTTTCGAACTGTACAGGTTTTCTCAAGGGAGAAATCAGCGTAACGTTGATTTGCCCATGCGCTGATAAATTTGTTCCTACTGATCAGGGAAAACGGCAACGAATGAGTTCTATTTGAATTTAATAGCATACTACGCATTATAACCTGAGAGTGATCGCGTACATGGTAATTCTGCCGCGCAGACAATGATAACCGAGCAAAAGATTTGTTGATAAGTAAAGAATTCGGAAAAGTATGCGACCCTTCCCGGGTTAATTGAAGGCAAATAAAAATCTGATTTAGAAAATATAACGATAGTAACAAGCTATAACGGAATAATAACGTTAACAAAGTATTAATAAAAATTAACTCTAGTACATTTTACTGTAAAATAATCTAAACTGAATTCATTATAAACATGATTCGAGTTAAAATATATTGCATGCTGGGAGATAATACCTGAATCACCCGCGCAAGGCCGATTATTGCAAATAAAATTTGTATACATGTGCGTAAAAATGTATTCTCTTTTGTTCATATTGCAGACTAAAAAAACATTGTTACAAGTCTCCGTTTTGCATGGGTTTGAGTGCATAATGAATTTTTATGTACGTAAAAAATTGTGGCTTGTGTTTGACATAACTAGACCAAAGAGTTATTACCAAAATAATTTTCTATTTTTTGAATTTTTATTTAGATAATCGAAATCACGTGAAAAATGCAGTTGACTTAGAATTGAGGCATAAACAAAAACAATGCAAAAGAACAGATTTATTTGAAATACAAACTTAAAAAACATAAAATAATAGTTAAATTGTATAATGTAATGATGAAAAAAAATTTATTCTATTTATTATTTTATAGTATATCATTTAACACATTACCTATACAAAATTCACGCATACATAGCAACAGCGAGCCAGTGTTGCCATTTTAGCGGTTTTTCCGCCAGATTTTGCGTGTCTTAGAATACAAAATCCGCCAGATTCCGCTAGAATTCTGGTAACACTGCAGCGAGCCAAAAGAAGATAGTAATACAATAAAACACAATTGACGTATAAGGTTATCCTTTAGTCACGTGATACCAATACTAGTTTAAACAGCACAGCAACAACAATTCGTGACTTTGTACAGATAATGCGTTAATGCATAGTATCTTATAGTATTTTAATGTTTGTTTTATTATTATAATTTATGTAAATATATCCCTTGTAAAAACGAAACATATATGGGCTATATATGAATACGATGAAATAAATAAAGCACGTGGATTCCTCTCATTTTGAACTGACATGTACGTACTAAAAGTGGATTCCACTTACTTTGAATAGATTTTTTTAGAGTGTATGACTCCCTTCTTTGAAAATCTTACCATATATGATTTGAAACAATTTTTCATATATGGGAATTATTTAAATCAAAACATATATGAAATTATTTATATGAAGAGGAGTCATATATGATTTATCCTGTATTCATATATGGCCATATATGGAT
>JABFPD010000199.1:0-13852 GCA_022817545.1 Cremastobaeus sp. ZL-2020 | reverse complement strand
AACTCTTTTTTGTCCTAGGACAAAAATAAACTTCTTTTTTGTCCTAGGACAAAAAAAGGTTGCATTCCATTCTCAAATTAGGACAAAAAGGCGCTACTTTCCATGCACGTGCAATGAAAAATATATTATGCAGCTTGTATAGAAAAATATTTCCATCCTAGCGGTACAATGTACTATTTTTATACAAGCATCACACGATATTTGTCCTAACAAACGCAAGAGTGATACTTCTCGAGCACCACGCGAGAGAAAAGTTCTTTGTTCGGGCGTGTGCCGGAAAAATACATGTTTAAGATAACTATCATCATTTATACTAAGATATACAAAATCATTAAGGTAAATGTTCAAGTCTGGGGTCACGGAATTAGTGTCTTTTTATATTATTCAGTTACAATCTTATAATTAGTCGTGACGAATGATCAGGCAATTCCTTATGAATGGGAGATTCAATCAAAACTGCAATGTTCATTTTTTACAATAAATTATTAATGCAGTATCTGCTCGCGAATATTGCCCCACCTCAGAAAGACCAGCAGGTACTGAGATCAAACAACAAAATATTTTTTAGATTTTTTCAGTAAATAACAATTTATAGAAGTGTGAAAATTGCCTGATTGTATTTTATCGTTAGTCTATGACAATAAATGATAAAAAATGAAAAAACAACAAACTAGTAATAACCGCTTGAAGTTTCACCTTAAACGACGATGATTTTGAAAAAAATTACGTAAACAACATATTTATATTTAAATTAAGGCGATTCCTTGTGCACATTATGAGATTACTTTTTATCAAACAAAATATATCAGGCGATTCTTTGTAAATAAAATAATTGCTTGAGATATTTTCATTGTTTTAGATTGTTTAGACTTGTTTTAGAAATATCCTGGGCTTGAGAAATCTCATTAACAGAAGTATATATAATATAAGATTAATAATATAAGACTTTAATAATTCCTAGTCAAAAGGATCATACATTGTCTAAACATAAATCACATATTGTCAATATGCAATCAGTATATTGTTAGTATATTGACCATACATGGCGAATGAAATTGGTTTCGATGTCATACATTTTTTTTTATTATTATTTATGTCATACATTGTTATTGTAATAATATATTGACAATATATGGTTAATATACTGATAGTGTATTGACAATACACTGATAGTATATGATTTTAGAAGTTAATATATTGGCAGTATATGATTTATGTATGGACAAAATATGATCCTTTTTGCCAGAGATTGTATATGGAATACTGTAATGATATAGACAAAATGCAATTTTTGTTGAAACATACTCGATATTTTAATAATTATAAGATTTCAGCACGGAAATAATGAATGATTTTTCTCTGGTCTGAATAAACACACATGGCATTGCAATGCTTTCCGTCGGATATACAACAATATTTTCATCTATGTAATGAACTGTTTGTAAATTAGGAAATGAATTGTCGAACGTATTTAGCGTTTTTACAATTTGCGCAAGAATGAATTCTCCATTGTTGGTTTTATTAACTACGAAGTCTCGTATTTTTACATAATCTCCAGTTGTTAATAAAGCAAATGAGTTGTTGCTTTTTTTGTTAGTTTGGGTCGTTGAAAATATACAATTTTTCATTAGCATACGCTTGTATGTTACGCAACTTTTTGATAAGTTATCGTAATCGCTATAGGTATCCGAAAGTTTTTCAAATTTCCCAAAGTAAATATTCTGCCCTATTTCGAAAGATTTTTTAGTTCTTTTTTCTTTGGGATAATTCAAATTTTGATCGTTATCATCAACCTCCAAATCAAAAAGTAAATGATTAATGCACTTTCGAAACCCTAAGTATCTGCAAATTTGTTGTTTCACACCTCTGGCTGCGTGAATGTTAAGGAGTAAATCTCCATTGGCGTTTTCGAATGGAAACCCTGTGTGCGCCCAAAGCGGTCCCCAGTTGTACACGCTTTCAACCAAGTGTTTCAATTGATGTACATTTGACAACATCGCAAATTTTCCATACAAAGTAGAAGTTTGAGATATAAATAAACTGAACAAATTATCCGCTATATTTAACTGATCAAATGTGATCTCTTTTTGGAAAAGAATGTATAAACCTTCCACTAGTAATTTCCAATGATTCAGATAATCTGCATTCAAAAATTGCGTTAATACAGGAATGCTGAAATATAAAACCCAATTTTGACATTCTTTCGCTTTCCAGGATTTACGATCCTTGATCGAACGAATAAGTCTGTCAACAGCTGTATGAGGTCTTATTTGTAATAAAGTATTATCAAGTTCATTCAACTTTTCAATAAGGCTAAAAGCAACAGTTCTTGGATATTCGCACCAATATGATGCAAATTGCCTTACTATACCTAAAAAAGCATTATGCATAACATCGGGCACAAATCCATCGATGATATCGAAGTTATTCAATTTCAGCAAAGGAGATTCATCAATAAAACCATGAACATGTAATTTTTTAATGTTACGATTTTGTTCCATTAAAATTGCTTTTTGTCTTTTATATTCTTCTACATCTTTTATTGCATCTTCATGGGTTCTATTTTTTGGTTCCCTTCGAAGAACTGGATACTTTTTTACTGTACTAGGTGGAACACACTTGCCAGGATGAAGGCACCAGTTACAACCGTATGCCCCATTGAATTGATGGAGACCTTGCATCGGTGCTCTAGCTACACTGTCAACGCAACAACATATTAAGTACGGAGCTATGAGTCGATCTTCTCCATCAATATTACACGATATACCTGTGTTTGACAATTTGTTGAATTCATCTACAAAAGGAACTAAAAATGCCTTCATCTTTGGTTTAGATCTGCCAAACCATAATCCACATAATATTATAGACCGATTTCTTTCCTCTATTGGCAGTTCATTTAATTGTAAATGAATCGGCCATATCGATAACGTTGGGCTTTTAAACGTCGGCGCACCGTCAGTATTAAAAATACAAGTAAGATAGCGATTTTTGACATCGTCGGGTAAATTTTGAACAAAAGTTCTGTACTTGACTCCATCGTAAATGTCCTCTAAAGTATTTTCTTTGTGTTGCCTGCTTTCTACAACATATTTGTAATACGTGCTATTGCATTTTAATAAATGTCTGATATCGTTACTGGGATCTAACGTTATAAAAAAACTTGTGCAATTTTCTTCTGTAACATTTACGTTGGAATTACAATTTGGACATACAACGCAACGTTCTCCTCGCTCGAAAGTACCAATATACGATTCACATTTTTCACATACAGCATGATATCTAATTCCAATGTCAGGGTTAAATAATTTATCTATAAAATAACTTGTACGTGGTAGGAAGGTTGTTTGAAGAGTAACATTGAAAAGATTCATTAATGCTATTAGCTCATTTTTGGTTAAACGAAACATCAATGCATGCTTCAAAATACGCACTATCAAATCTTTTTTGTTTACGACAATCGATATATTGATATTTTCATCATTGTTGAGAAAATCGTGTAACGCTTGGTATGGTGAATTTTCTATGTTATCACAGCCAAAGTATTCATCTTCTTCTACTAATTCCTCTTCGCTTTCTTCAAAATCCATAGTATTTAGTAATATATCTGCATAGTCCTATGAACAGAAAAAAATTGTTTGCATTATAATATTTAAAATCTATTTCATTTACCTTATGTTCAAAGTGTTATTTTTTTTGTGGTGACAATATACATATTTTAAAAAATTGATGATCAAATTCAGTTATAAACAATTTATAAATATATATTTCAAACACATATAGATTTTGATTAAACAAATGTTTATTTTGCAATAACTTTTGAAATCAAAGTAACGATTGTAAACATTTAGAATTACAAAAAAAATTATTTGTTTGAATAAAATGATTATTTTTTTATCATTTTTCAATGCCAAAATAGTATATTTTTGTACAAGGGCGCTATGCGCTCATGTTGAAAACGGTATTTTTCCGTATCGCACAAGTTATGAAAAAGGTGTTTCAGGATAGAAAAGTCTTATTTATTTATTTCTATAAATAAAAGACCGAATATTTAACGATTTTTCATTGTCAGTGTTCAAGTGATAATCAAAAGTGTAAAATATTTATATTGTAAAATATTTATATCTCTTTCTGTGGGTTTTTTGCCTTCATTATAATGAAACCCTGCAAGTTTTTTTATATATGTTGATATGTTATCGCATGTTTGTAAATTGTCGGCTCGCGTATACAAATCATTGCAGTATAATTTAAAGGTTTGGAGTCAACGTAAATTCTCCACTGAATTTATTGTTCAATTAAGTACTCCAATGACCAGTAACAATTAATACAATTAGGTGCACCTATTAATCGAGATTTTGTTCAAATGCAGTTTTGAAAATATTGTTGATTGTTAATGAAGTATACAATTTGTTCAGATGACTTGTCCAGCAATTACACTTAAAGGTGTTATGAAATTGTTCTTCAGTATAGAATGAATTAATTAAAAAATCGATATAATTTTTTTAAACAAATAAACAGGAGTAAATTCTACACAGTTCAATAATTTCCTTCATAAAACGAATCACGATTTATATAAATTACAAAAATTCATTTAATGAGATAACATACAAGACAAATTAGAAAATAGACTTCTAATTAATTAAAAAAATATTTACTAAAAATATATAATTATCTTAAAAGTTAAACTACGGACGAGATAAGGTTTTGCGCAATTTTTAAATATTTACTAAAATTATAACACAAAAATGGTGTTTTTTTTCTAAGCTAAGAATATATTAAAAAATAAATATAATACTGCAATATTATATACCCTGGTTAAAGTTTCATGAAGAATTATAGATTTTTATAATCGAATTTTCGATTATGAAGTATTATGAAATAAATATTTATGAAAAGTAAGAAATATTTATGAAAAGTACAAATATTTATGAAACCTCCCAATTTTTTAAAAGAAATCAATTATGAAATGTTATGAAAACAATTTCATAATTGATTTCTTTCAAAAAATTGCAATGTTTCATAAATATTCGTACTTTTCATAAATATTTATTTCATAATATTTCATAATCGAAAATTCGATTATAAAAATCTATAATTCTTCATGAAACTTTAACCAGGGTAACTAGTGAACCATTTTTGAGTCGATTTCTTTCAATCTTAAAATGTATTAATTTTATTCTAAAAAGATGTGAAATCATGTACTAAGATAAGAAAGAAAGAAAATTATATTTGATAATAAGTTCTTTTTTACAAAAATTCTTGAAATGACAGAACAAGACATATTATTTATATATTTATAAAATCAATTTAAAACATATAACAATTTGAATTGAATATAATTTAATTTTTAAACAAATTTAATCGAAATAAATTAATAAGCATAATTGAATTCTGTTTAATGATTTTTATACCTTTTTCATTGTTCTAAGAAAACTAAAAAACTAATGAATCTTGGGAAACTAAGGAATCGCAATCTTAAAATTTATTTATTGTATTTTAAAATCGTGTGAAATCATTTACTGAGTTAAGATACAATGAAAATTTATCTGCTAATAAGTCTAAACTTATTGATATTATAATTGATAATAAACTCGGATTTACAAAAATTTTTGAAATTACAAATCAATACACATTATTTTTATATTTTTTAATTTTCTCCAAATGCAGAAATTTCCAAAATGTTGTAGAGGTATTAATTATAATTATTGTGGTGCATTGTAGTAAGTAAATCAAAAAATTTCATCTAATTCAAAAACTTTACATTTTCATTAAACTGGAAACATTTGCAGTTTGAGTACTATTACAATTATTTTATGAAATGTTGCATTTTACGGTAGTAGAAAAATTCGAGCTGCTCAAATCAACTAAGCCATTCATTGTATACACAATTATTCATTGACACAAACAATCTTTGTGTCAAGTAATAAAATTTAACTTATATAAAATCTGGCATTCATTCTTGATTCACTGATAAAACTGTAACAACTAATAAAATCTAAAAAACATAACAAAACAATTTCTATGAACTTGTTTCTCGAAAAGGGGGAACTGTGTTCAAAACAACTTTATAATCGGCCAGAAAATCATTTACAAAAGTGTTGATCCTCTCATCAGTGTTCTCCACTTGAATAATTTTGAGAATAAAAACATTAGATGTGTCATTCTCTGGAGGTATCGGTCCTAGCGACTTCTTTGTTATTGAAATTTTGCTAACTAGAACTGACATTAAAACTGGCATTTTTTTAATCATTCTTTGAACGTTGTTTAACACATTTACATTGCCACTATAAGTTAAATGCTTCAAATTGGTCATTATTTTTCAAGGAACAAGTGTGCTTACATATGGTAGGTTCAATAAAATTTAAGTTTCCAGTGACTCCAATCTCATTAGCGTTCTCAGGATAACATTAGTAAAATGCTGCAAGTTTTCTGAAAATCATTAGAAACAAACCTATTAATTCAGTCAATTTAGGAGACTAGAAAATCAAGGTAATCTAATTAACCACTTCTATGCTAATTACTTATTAATTATTTCAATTAATTTTCAAGTGAAATATCTTTTATCTAATCACAATGAATCAGAATAGTACCTAATACGATTCTATTCCTCTTGTATCTGGCTCCTTTCTGGTAAACTGGGGTACATATTTTTCAAGCAGAATTTCAGACAAATTCTGAAATTCTGCTCAACAAATCCACGGATATCTTTTCAGCACTAGTAACCAATTTTAACAACTCAATTTTCTTTGCAGCCTTCAAAAGAACTTCCAAGATTATGTTCTTCAAGGGATTGTTGTTGTTCTCATCAGAATCTTCGATTTCTATTAACGACATGGAATGCAATTTCGACATGTTTTCGATTGCCTGAAATGTCATTATTTGATTATTAATTTCATTATCACAGTGAAAATATTTGTGAAGTGCACACCTTTTTTAGTGTCCTTGTTTAACACATAAAAAGCACTTTAGTGTCTTTAGTGTAAATTCGCATTAGTGTGCACTCCATGAATTAAATAAAGGAAAAATTGATTGACTGAAATGAAATTTGGACTAACCAGACCAATTTCCCTTGCACCAATAAAATGAAAGTAGGAAGTTGAATTGATTTCTTGATGTTCTGCGCTATTCACCAAAACTCGTGGATTCAACAACACAGTGCAATATTTTCAAAATTGTCACATGAGTCTGACACTACAAAAAATGTGTAATCGGCTCAACGTCGCCATCAAGGTCCGTGTGTAGATGCAATTCCTCCAATTTAGTTGCAAACTGAGTCAAGTACCCCAACATCTGTCAATCGCTGAATCCATCCTGAATTTTTAAGATATTCACATCATCGATAATAACGTTATTCGTTTCCATAACCTCTATTGCAAAACTAAAAACTAATTCTTTGAAAGTAGATCCATACTGCTGGAAAATTTCTTCCAGTACAGTAATTGACACAGTTTTATACTCAGAGTCGTCGGGGTTCCCCTCGACATAATTACTATAAGTAATATGCCTGCACTCCATATCCATTGCTGCTACCGGCCACAATTTGGAAACTGGGAAAAAAGAACAGGAAAATGATTTCAAGTTGAAGGGAGAATAAACCTAACAAATTGAAAATCAAAAAACTCTTACCTTTGGTGACGATGATCCACTCCAAAACTGAAAGCACCTTGAAGATGTATGAAAGGAGGTACGTGGAAGAAAGACCGCGAAGTTTCTTTCTCCTTATTGTTCCTTGTCCATTTTTGAGACTCGCTTTAATTGTGACCAATATAATAATTGTGATCAATTTGAGACTGAAGGCAAGAAGTAGTTAGCCAGTTTCGAATAAGCTGCACTGCCTGTACAAACAACTTGTTTTTATTTAGTGTTGCCCGTGCAGGTGCGCGCGCCACCTATTTGCAGAAGCTAATATACAACCGAAAACTTTCGATTTTAAATCTGAAAATCAGTTACCAAATAAATTTGCAGAATTTTTGAATTTTAATACACTGTGGATCATAAAGAATGCTATACATTTTCAAACAATAATTTTAATGGTTATTTAAAAATGAAAACTGTTTACTAGTTAATACTCTCTTTTTATTATTATAATAAATAAATACTAATTATTTATAAAAAGCATGTGTAAATATCCTCGAAGCAACGTAAAACGTTTTTTAGGAGAATAATAAGAACCAATACCGACTTATGTGTTCATTTCATGAATTATTAAAATTTAACAAATACACTAGGCAGATGAATTTTTCATAAAATAAGAAATTATTTTGAAAACAAATTGTAATTAACCTATTAGTAGCCAAGAGATAAAATAGTTGAGAAACCGCATTTTTTAAACATTTCATTCATATAATACTTCACGTATGTTGTGTTCGACAATAAACATTTTTTCGTTTTTTGTTAATATTTTTGCAACTATATAATTTTATTGTTTTCATAAATTTAATTTATAAAGTAATTTCAATTCTAAATAATCTCGAAATGTCAACGTAAATGTTTATCAAAAATGGAAGTAAAAACCCTCGTAGCTACTAAAGGGTTACATTGTAAAACAATCAGCTTCACAGTTTGAAAACTGTACACTCTGAAAAACTTTTGTAAATCTATATTTAATGCAAATATCATAATACAAATTTTAAGTACCATAAAAATATGAATAAATCATTAACCTACCCAATCCAATTATTAACTTTTTTAATCACAAAATTTTGTCAGTTGCTATTGAAATATCATATATTCACAATTTCTTGATTATTTTTTACCAATTTAATGTATTTAAATTTTTAGGAAGTCCAAATTAGTGAAAAGTGTTTACGACATTTAGTTTACTTCAGATTATTCATATTTTTACGTTTTGGTAAAAATTTTTAGTTAAATAATATTCCTAAAAAAGTCACACGTGAAAAGGTTAATTTATGTTTAAAAAATTATTCAGAAGTCTCGAAAAGTAGTTAGAATTTGTTAAAAGTGGTTACATTTAGTTTAATTCAGAAAAATAAAATTTTACAATATTCTACGAAAAACTACTCCAATGTGTCAAATTGACTTCAAATTTGTAATTTTTCCTAATCGATATATAGAAATACGTAAAAATTATGTTCACCCGGGCAGTAATTGCCTTAGTGTTTTATAAACAGTCGCTACATAGTAGATTCTTATATCGATGTACATGTGCATGTAATGTAAATCAAAATAAACATTCATATTAATTTCGAGTTTTTTATTTACATTATTTAAATAAGCAAAAATTCATTCTATTCAGTCGCATGTGATGAAAGGGGTCACTGCGAGCTAACTTCCGATTTCAGTTCATTACTCTCGACTAAACCCTGCTCTAAAGTACAGAAACCATTGAGTAATGCGTCGATGTTGAGTGTTAGCTGATTGTTTTTAGTTAACGTTCTTCCAGGGACCATATTAACTTTGAATGCTGTCACTTCTTTAATTGTTGGTGTGAACAAAATGCCAATCTTTGCTCCTCCGTAAGTGTCGTGAAAGATTTTCCTACAACAAATTAATTATATTGAATATAGTGCATATTATACAATTAAACATCATTCTACATTTACATGTAATGTAGAAATTTCATCCAATTAATTACAATTTAATGGGAAATCTTATATTAGATATTATGGAAAAAGAAGAACTAAAAATTGAGCCTGAATTATCATTGAATACAGAGTCTCAAGATTTTTCATTGAAGCTATAGCGAATTTTTCTCTACTGAACTTACCTTCAACTCTTTGAAATAAAGTTGAACAGGATTAAAATCCACAACAGAAATCTTCAGCTTTCGATTCTTTTTGAATGGTCAGAAAACTTTGACCGCCTTATGTCTCATTTTAATAGACTGCCAATTAACTGGATTCAAATTATCATTTAATTGAATGAGGCAGTCATATTCAGAAACAGATGGCTTAAAAATACCAAAGTGTACATTTTTCTTTAAATAAAACTGATTTTCGATCATTTTCGACGCTTCCTTCGCTAGAGATGCAACTCACGACAGTGACTGGTTTGGGTCCAGATCGACTTCTTGTTGTATGGTGTGCCAATCACCAGAGGTGGGAAGGTATTTCTTGCTGTTGTAATTGTGTTTTCAAATTCCACAATGTCTTCCCCTGAAAATAGAAGCAATTAGTTAATAACGATTAATATTATAATCAATAGTTACAAGGACAACTAAAAATTCAAAGAACTATACGTTAATTCATTATCATAGTTGACAATAGTCGGTTCCAACTGCCAATTGTTTTCTGAGCACAAACTAAGGAAGCGTATAAATGCAATCTGAGGCATATTCGGGACCTTGTAAGGCAGTGGATTAAGGCAGATCTTGTAAGCCATAATCAATTCAATGACGAGATATGGGAGAATATTGGAAATGGAATAAAATATTTACTTCTAGTTGATGATAACTAGTTCATTAGGAATATTTTAACAATTCTAGGATAATTCATTAATTTTATGATAATTATTCCTCACCTATGCAAGGCACTGTTCAAATTCGGTAAAAAGAAAAGTCGTTTCTCCAGTTTAATTGATTCCTCGTTGTCTATGTATTTCATCACTCCGACTTCAACAATTATAACTTCTTTCATGAGTGCAATTTCGTTGGAAAGCATTATGTACAATCTAAAAACATAACAATCCTGAAAAATTAATGCACTTTATGAGTATAATTTAATTGTACTGAAAAAAATATTTATAATTGTAAAAGTGAATAAATAATACTAAAACACAAATTATTATTTTACCTTAAAAACTTTGATGTAATTCGTTGAACCTTAAGTCCTCAGTTTGTATTGTCCTCTCAAACATCCAGAAATTTGCAAGTTGTAAGCAGCTTTCATGTTTCTCAAGGCATTCAATTCACTAGGCCACTTATCACTCGGAGCTAACTGAATAGCTACGTAAAGGAGTGCAATGTAATCTGGTACAGTATCCAAAGAATGTGTATCCAAGTTAGTGTAATTTTCTTGATCCAACTTATATTTGGATAAGGGTGCATTTGTGGATACACCCAAGATTCTCTTTGATGAACTCATTAGTAGCACAACTCAGAACGCACCAAAGCTTTGGAAAGTGCAACACGTTGCACGACAGTTATGCGTTATGCGCACAGCGGGTAACGAGTTACAAGATTCGTGACAGCTGACAGGTTTTCTGCAAATATGCGATGTGTGCTGCCACCTAGTCAATCTTATGCGAAACGTACATAGAATTTCAAATTTACAAATTCTAGGGCGTGGGAATAGTATATTACGTTACTAGGACGCTTGCGTCCAAGTAGCATACACTGTTTTACGTATCGAGCGACGAGGTTGGTAATAGTTTTGCCGGTCAATTCCTGGGAGGAAAAATCTTTGCCGCTCCCGTCAGGGAGCGGCAAAGATTTTTCTGCTTACGTCAATTAAATACCTTGAGAAACATGAAAGCTGCTTACAACTTGCAAATTACGTATCTCGACCGAGTCCGAGATACGTAAAATAATTTGAGCAAATTGGTAAAAAAAACTAGTATCTTTTCGCACAATTAATATAACCGGCAGCGAATTTATTAACAATATTGGGTAAAATGAAAGTATGTTTTATATAATAACGTACACATTGTCTTATGTTATAAAATATTCAGTAACTGCAAGGAAAATCAAAAAATAAATGAATGACAACACAAAATTCCGAAAAAGTAGTCGGACCGCGGGCTCTACGCTCATCATCTGTCTTTTTAGGGAACATTTAAAAGAACTTTATCTCTTCGGCCCACTATCGCAGGCCTTGATAATAAATGTTGACAGAATATTCCTAATTTTCAGAATATTTCAGAGCTTGATAAAAAGTAGTAGTATATGAGAGTACATACTTTATATAAAAATGGCAATTTTTCTAGTTTTATGATTTTACAGTTTTTTATAACATCTGATATTTTTTGAATGTTCATATTTGAGAATTTATCATTCTGGCTTCATCAATATTTTCAATGTTTGCTTATGTAAAATAGATACTTAGTACTCAAACTTGAGAATAATCTAAATTTTTATGTATAATACAAATGAATGATATCTTTCAAACATTTTTCTGTTTTTTTTTAAATATATGATTCCTGTTATTTCAAATTATATACCCTGTAAACTCACCCTGATCGATATAATTGGTCAATAATTACCCAAAGTTGTGACTCATTATTTGGTCAATTATTACCCAATTATTTGTGAGGTTATTTGTTCAATAATTGTTAAATCATACTTTTTAATAATTTTGTTGTTTAATAAATGAAAAACTAACGTAAAAAGGGTAAAATTGTAACGAACAACATTGTCGAAGTAAGCAGAATGCAAAATTGAAGGATGCAGACAATTAAAACTCATTTTTTCAACTGAAAACATCATTTACCTATACATCTCATTTTCTGAAATGAATATATATATATTTGAATTTCTTCAATTTTTTTGTAGTTACTCCGTCGATATTTTTCATTATGTACGCCTCATTTATGTAATGTTTATACATCAAGTTGCAGTAGTCCTTTGAGAGGTAAACTTTATACAAATATATTAAATCCAAAAATAACCAACAATAACGTTAATTTATATCAGAAAGTTTCATATTATCATTTCCATTAATGTCATAGCGTTGAGTAATCATTAAAAAAGCGTTTGAGTTGTTCAAAATTTCCAAATTTTACAAATTATTTACATCTGTCAGAATCTTTGCACGCCCGGTAAGTTCACAGTCGGTAAAATTAATGTTTTATTTTGTCGATATTTTAACTCACTTATTGAAGTCATTATTGTTAATTATGTAAATATTAATGTTTATTTAAGCCTTAAAAGCACGTGTAAGGTGTTTTTGAATAAATTTAACTATAATTGTTTTTTTCGCATATGCGATTTATGTAAACTTAACATCAAAAACTGCGTTATCTTGATGTAAATATTAATATAAATCCATGCTATAAAGCGTGGTTATTAGGGAATTTACCACTTTTTCATTTATTTTTCATAAATCAGGCATTAAAATTAATATTAAATATGATTGAACAATTATTGATCAAATAACCTCACAAATAATTGGGTAAAAATTGGCCAATTAATGAGTCACAACTTTGGGTAATTATTGACCAATTTGAGTTTTCAGGGTAATTAGTTTCTCCAAAATTCAACAAAAAAATTGTTGAAAACAATTTTATAATATTCAGTTACTATATGAATATGATACCATAAAAAGTAAAGAATAATAACGTACTGCTGCTGAAACAATTCTCGAATGTACTTCCATTTCGATAGTCTGCTCGTATAGTGTTTCTTCCTGTGGTGAATTTGCAAACTCATATTGAAAAATATTTTCTGCCCCATCATCATGAAGAAGGTCTTCATCCATTGGTATTGGGGAGGGTAAATGTCTTGAACATTCTAATGTTTCCCCTTCTTCATTTTCCGATATAGCATCTTCACTTAGTATATCATGAACTGGAGATTGTGTCTAAAATAATATATTTATATTAATTATAGATAATATATATAAAAAAGATATTTAACTAAAAAAAATGTGTAAAATATTGTACTAAGTCCACAAAAGTATGGCTAAACTGCATCGAACCAATAAATAAATGCATATGTAGGTTCTGCATTAACTCAATCATACCAAAATAGATTGAATATTTGAAACATGTAGCTACTCGTAATATGAATTTTAAAACAATAAATTGTTCTAAATAACAACTACAGATTTTTTCTAGGGTTGCCAGAAAAAATATCTTTAAATTACAGTTCAAGATTCAATGAAAATAAAGTAATTTCAAATAAGAAGAGTCTGCATCACTTCCTCCACACAATCCACCCAAATTGGAAGTCAATGCAGAC
>JABFPD010000198.1:0-13868 GCA_022817545.1 Cremastobaeus sp. ZL-2020 | reverse complement strand
GACATATTGTTGTCTGAACACCTAAACATTTAAATTAAGCAATTTTGTTTCATTTCAAAATTTACAGAAATATAGTCCACTTAAGGGGGAATGCCACCCTGGACCATCATTTTTAACCGTGATTTTTACAATTTATTTTCTATGATATAGAACACTTAGGAAGATCATCTTTTTTACAGGATTGTTAATACATATAATAATAATAATAATTCTTTATTGTTCTATCAAAAAGTTGATTATACAAAGGAGTTGGTTTGACATCGTAGTCGTAGTATAAAAGTAAGATAAGAATATAAAATAGATGTGATCAGAGTCAAGGAGAATACATACAAATCAAATACAGGATAAGTTTCGCAGCGTGATGAGATTTTTTAAAAACATAAATAATTTCCTCGTATCATGTAGAGAATCAGGATTTAAAACAAGAGCCCAGTCTGGGTTTTCAATGTCTAGTTTAAGTGAGCGTATAAAATCGGTTCTCATGACTGCTAACTGTGTACATTCAGTGAGTATATGGCAGATGTCGTCATGCGAGTGTACGTCGTAACATAGTTTGCAATTATCAGATGGATGGAATTTGACTAGAGAATCGTTAAATACAATATAGGATCTGTAGATATTATTAAGCCTAACTTGCGCAATAAGTCTCACGAGAGTGAGCGGAAAGTTCGACCTCACATATTTCAATCCGGATTCACCTGGTAACAAATATCGGTTAAGTGGCAGTGAGCACGATTGCATGGCCCTCTCGTAATCTTGCGATTTCAAGCGATCTGTAAATAGATTAATTATTTGTTTTTTCTCTCCAGACGTATGATTTAAGTTTTGTAAATAATATGCATTTTCAGGACCAAGTATAAGGTTTTGGATTTGCAGGTACCAGTTAAACTTGTTTGATGATAAAGGATTGTTGGCCAAACAACTCAAGCGGTCAAAACACTGTCTCGGCATCCTGTTACCAGGCATCCTAGCCAGATTGTCAAGCCAGTTGAGAGCGCCTTTGAGAACCTGAGTCGAAAGGGGGTTCACACCCGTTTCCATTCGCACTGCATAACCAGGAGTATTAACCGGAAGCTTTAAAAATTTTTTGAAAAAGGACAGTTGGATTTGGTCAATATCAGCGAGAAAGCAAGGAGACCATATAATCGCCCCATATAATAAGACGCTCGCAACCAGCGCGTTGAAAATTGTTTCAGCAAGATTCCACGAGTTAGTTCTGATTCGGGTTAACAAACTTAGGCTGGCTCCCGCCGCTGCGTTTGCGGCATTCCTTGCGTAGGCCATCATTTTTGAGAAAGTGCAATTATTTGTAAATATAACGCCCAGAAAGCAGTATTCACTTACCACTTCTATTGTCTCGGTTTTGTACACAAAGGGAGAGAGTTTGGCACGGCGATTCCCTTTCTGAAAGATCATAATTTTCGTTTTACTGATGTTAACTTCTAAATCGTTTAGCTCACAATAAGATTGTAGGGTTTTAATTTTACGTCTGAGGTCCGACTGAGAGTCGGCAAGAATGACGAGGTCATCCGCATACGCCAGTAAGAGGATTTCGTTGAGATGATCTACAGATACACCTCTCGCGTTGTGTAATTTGAAATATTCTTCGATGTCGGCCAAAAAAAGGGAGAACAAGAGCGGGCTCAAAATCTCACCTTGTAGTACGCCTTGGTTTATCTTGACAGGATTCGTCACACCTGCAGTTGTTTTAATTTGCATATACGCTTTCTTGTAAATATTTGTAATAATTCGAATAATTTTTGTACTGATACCCATCGAGTATAATTTAGACCAGAGTTTTTCATGAATAACCTTATCAAAAGCACGGGTGAAATCCACGAATATGGCATAGAGTTTCTTTTTTGGTTTCGCGAGCTGTATTTGAATCATAGCATTGAGAATAAAAATATTGTCAAGACAACTGCGGCCCTTCCTAAATCCGGCTTGGAATTCTGGGATAATGTGATTTTCTTCAGACCAAGTTGTCATTCTAGCATTCAATATTTGCGTAAAGATTTTGGTGATTGTATTCAGCAAGGCAATGCTTCGATAATTCTCCGGAATCTTTTTGTCACCTTTTTTGTATAGCATCACAGCAATAGATCTGCCCCAGGAATCCGGAATTTCCTCATGTAGCATGACCTTGTTGAATAGACTAAGAAGGTAAAAGAGCCAATTTTCGGGTAGACTTTTAAAAACCTCATTCGGAATCAAGTCCGGGCCAGTTGCCTTGCCATTTTTCATTTTATTTACACTTCGGATTAACTCGTCAAAATCAATGTCTCTATCTAAGTATGGGTGACGAGCGTCATAGAAAGCGACATTAGACTCATCACGAGGCGTGTATGAATCGCGCAAGTATTTCTCCCAAGCGGATAATTCGATCCAATTTTCGCGATGCGGTTTAGCAAAACGTGCCCTATTAATGATATTCCACCGTGCTTGTGGGTCCTTGCTAGTCTCCAACGTGTGAACCATATGGTCCTCGTACGATTTCTTTTTCACAGAAAGTAATTTTTTATATGTAGATTTGGCATTATGAAAATTATCTCGATATTCTCTCTCAAAGTTCGATTTCTTCGCGATTTTATACTTGTCGTTTACCGATTTTTTCATTTGTTTACACTCGGAGTCATACCAAGGTTGTTTTAAGGAAATGCATGGAAAAGGTTTTTTGGGACGCAAAATATGTAATTTTTCTGCTATATCATATACTGTGGAAATAAAATTTACGTTCATGACTTCAACCGGACTGTATATTTTCGCGACATTCTCCGAAAAAAGCATGTGTTGGTAGAAAGGGACGGCAACAAAAGTGTTCCAATCAAAAATATTCTCCTGAGTTTCAAAGCAGGTATCAGCTGAGGTGCTCAAAAAGTTATCATTTAGCGAGAGTGTTACCGGAAAGTGATCCGATAAAATGCAGTTGGTTTCAACAGTCAGATTTTGAACGAAATCCACACTTCGAACATTACACCAGACCAGATCTACAACACTAAAGCCCTGCGGACCGTGAAAAGTGTAATTTGCCGGATAATCACTCTCTGTTCGGCCGTTTAAAACTATAAAATCACCATTTTCAAAAAGGTTTACCAACATTGAACTTTTTTTTTGACTGTATAAATCTCTTGATTTTCTGTTCGGATATATGTGCAAATACGCTGGAATTTCGAGTACGGTTAATTGATTGAGTTCAGCAATGCGCGTGTTAAAATCGCCGCCAATAATACAAGGAAGCTCCGAAAACACAATATTTATCTCATCCAAAAGTGTATTATGTTCGGCTAATTTCGTATCAAAAACGGCGTTTGGGGCGATATAAATATTGCCGATGATCAAAGACTCACCAGATTTTCTGTGTGTCAATTTTATAAAAATCCAACTATGGGCAATTTTTATGATCTCGCAAGAAAAACAGATTTCGTTGAAAGCGATAATAAGGCCTCCCTTCGCTCGGCCCCTCGAGTCAATCATTTTTGTCGCAAGGGCTTCAATGAATGTATAATTTACAAGTTTGCGCGGTTTGACATTTATCGACGATGTGTGCCAAGTTTCGCACAAACAGAAAATATCCGCCGATGAGCCGGAGTCGAATAATTCGTGTGCATTTTTGTAAGAATGTACATTCCAAAAATGTATTTTTACCTGCGACAATGAGGTGTTATCGTTACTAATGTGAGATGTCATCGCTGCGATGTGCTGTTGTGAGTCGCTGGCCATGAGCTGAGTGGCGGTGAGCGAAGCGGTGGGGGCAATGGTCAGGCCTCTTCTCTCTTCTCGGTGCTCCCTTCGTTCCCTGACACAGGCGCGGGTTTGTGTTCGAAAAAATTGCGGATTCCCGGAAGCGACATGGAAGGCGTTTTCGGCAATCCGGATTTAGGAGGGCGATCTCTGCTTTTGGACGTCTTACTGGGAGTTGTGTTAGGAGCGTAGATTCTCCTCGATGATTTCCTGGCGGTCGTTGTAGTGGGGGTGACAAAATTTTCTCCTTCATCCTCTCGAATCGTGGGCTCCGAGTCAGTGTCCTCTTCGACCAAAATATTGTAAAATTTCTTTTGCAAATGGGGTAAATCGTACAATTTTTTCCCAATTTGCACTTTATCGCGTTTGACCTTTGCTTGGATTCCGCTGGCCGAGAACTTCTTGGCAAAGGACAGAAGGGTTGATCTCAATTCCCTTTCTTCAGTGGTCATGTCATTTCCAATGTAGAAATCTCGATGCTCAGACTTGGTTATCAGGCTGAAGATATTGACTTTGACGGTCTTTGTGGAGAAGCGAACCAAAATCGGGCGCGATCCCAGATTTCCGCCCACGCGAAAAACCTCCTCTATCTGCTCTCTTTCCAGGGTGGCTGCATGCTGCTTCATCTTTTGGAAAACATTTTCTATGAGGTTGTCATTAAAGGATTCTGAATCGTCTATTTTGTACAGAAAGAGATTCTTGGCTTTTGATTCCTTCATGAGAGTGTCTACTTGTGACTTTAAGAAGTTGTTTGTTGACACGAGCTCTTCGTATTTTGTGGCGTAGTTTTCACACTTATATTCGAGGTTTTTAATTCTTTCGTTGAATTTGGCGTTGTCGGATCTCAATTTTGCAATGTCATCCTTCAGTTCGTCTTTAGAGTCTTTTATGTCCTTTTTTATCGAGGACATCATCTCCATCAGCTTCTTTGAGTCGACTGCACCGGCAGTCCTAGAAGGGTTGTTTTTGTTGGACATCATTGCAAACTGGTGGATAATCCGAATGACAAACTTCGGTGGATAATTAAGTCGATTGGAAAACGTGACCAGTTAAAATATTTACTCCGAACAAATATAGACCGAAGAGCGAAATCAAAAAACACGTCTTATTGCCACGACGGTCACAACTCAACTCCTATTTGTTCATTCTGAATATAGATTATTCGCATTTTGCTGCAAACATAGAAAATTCCTTTTCTCTTATTAATTTAATAAGCTCATACGCTTACACAAATGAAGTTTGACTCGAAATTCATTAAATCTGCTAGCCGGTAAAGGCTTTGTAATCATGTCAGCTAATTGATTTCCTGTGGAAACATAAATTAGTTTTCTCCGTGTAGGTAGTTTATTTTTTTTGTCACACATGAAGGAAAAATCCCATTTTCCTCCCTTGTGATTTTTCGAAAAATGGGATTTCCCCTTCATTTGTGACAAAAAAATATCGTTTGCACCATGGAAAATGAGGAAAAATCTGTTTCTCTCGCGATTGCAAGCCTCGACTTTGGCTCGACTTGCAAACTTTGCTTGCGAGAACGGATTTTTCATCTTATTTCCCTTGGTGCGAGATATACTATTTCGCAGTTTCCGCATGTTTTAATATATTCGGAAATTTGGGCTTGTTGGGAATTGCCTCGTAATATTTTCGCAGAGGCTGTCGGGGATAGCACTGTTTAGTCCCGTGAGTTATTGATTGCGAACTTCATTGTAAAAAGTAAGTTATCCCAAATACTTAAATTCAGTCTGATTTGGACTGAAATTCAATATTTTTTAGTCTGAAATGGATAAAATAAACTGAAATTTAAGACAAGAAATATCAGTTCATTCTGTAGTATACATTATTCGCATTTTGCTGTAAACATACAAACTTTCTTCTCTCTTATTACTTTTATAAGCTCATACGCTTACACAAATGAAGTATGATTCGAAATTTATTAAATCTGCTAGCTGATAAAGAGTTTGTCATCATGTCAGCTAATTGATTTACTGTGGAAACATAAATTACTTTTAGTCATTTTTGACACTTGCTCTTTGGAAAAA
The DNA here is from genome assembly GCA_022817545.1 of Cremastobaeus sp. ZL-2020. NCBI lineage: Eukaryota > Metazoa > Arthropoda > Insecta > Hymenoptera > Scelionidae > Cremastobaeus > Cremastobaeus sp. ZL-2020. The sequence continues at coordinate 8,091 of JABFPD010000198.1, read as the reverse complement.
TGATACTCTATGTTAATGTGCTTCGATGTCTTGTGATTAGATGAGATTTTTTAATGTGTTAAATGAAAGGTCTTGAGTGGTAGCAAGACACAGTGGCAGCTACCAAAAAGTATTTAATTTCAATTTTTTGCCCAAGTAAGCTCTGAGAGTTAGGTGGGCGCTTATTAAATTGTATTAAAAGAATTCAACTTCCGCTATAGGAGAAGGTTTGCTCTTTTTGAATACTTTTCGCTATTCTTCCTTCGTGATCTCCTTCTGGAAGTTATAGATATATACGTAATGTACTAAAATTAGAGATTAATTTTTTAGAAGGGAGAAAGATACAGATCGAACTTTTAAAGAAGATGCTTCAAAGAAGATTGTTGTATAAAAATTGTCGGAATTAATATAGGATCTTGTCTCTTGTCGCAACAAGGAATGGGTGTTTTGTCGGTTGTCGCAACAAAAGAAACTAAAATCTTATTGCTTACTGCAGCAAGAGGAATAAAATCCCGGTGATGCGTATCGCCACGGGAAAACTCAAATTGGTCAATAATTACCCAAAGTTGTGACTCATTAATTGGTCAATTTTTACTCAATTATTTGTGAGGTTATTTGATCAATAATTGTTCAATCCTATTTATTATTAATTTTAATGCCTTATTTATGAAAAATAAATGAAAAAGGGGTAAATTACCTAATAACCACGCTTTACAGCATGGATTTATATTAATATTTACATCAAGATAACGCAGTTCTTTGATGTTAAGTTTACATAAATCGCATGCGAAAAAAACAATTATAGTTAAATTTATTCAAAAATACCTTACACGTGCTTTTAAGGCTTTAATAAACATTAATATTTACATAATAAACAATAATTACTTCAATAAGTGAGTTAAAATTTTACCGACTGTGAACTTATCCATGTACTTATAGATGTAAATAATTCGTAAAATTTGGAAATTTTGAACAACTCAAACGCTTTTTTAGTGACACTAATGGAAATGATAAGATGAAACTTTCAGATATAAATTAACGTTATTGTTGGTTATTTTTTGATTTAATATATTTGTATAAAGTTTACCTCTCAAAGGACTACTGCATCTTGATGTAAACATTACATAAATGTGGCTATCAGGGTACATAATGAACAATATCGTCGGAGGAACTACAAAAAATTTAAGAAATTCAATTGTATATTCATTTTAGAAAATGAGATGTACAAATGATGTTTTCAGTTGAAAAAATGAGGTTTAATTGTCTGGATCCTTCAATTTTGCATTCTTCTTACTCCGACAATGTGTTTGTTACAATTTTACCCTTTTTACGGTAATTTTTCATTTATTAGACATCAAAATTATTAAAAAGTATGATTGATCAATTATTGAACAAATAACGTCACAAATAATTGGGTAATAATTGGCCAATTAATGAGTCACAACTTTGGGTAATTATTGACCAATTATATCGATCAGGGTGAGATTACAGGGTGACTATACTTTTCTCAAGACTTCCCGTAATTTTCTATTCATTCTCGGTATTTCCTATTATTGATCAGAATGCGAATGCTAAAACAAGTGTCCTCAAGAAACTACTCGTAGGAAATAATTCATTATTGGGAAATGATGCATCTATTACCCCGCCCCCTTACACTAGAAGGATGAGAAACTGCCACCTGATGATAAGGACGGATAGGTTATTTTGATTCAAATATTATTATTAATGTCAACAATTGAATAATATGTTTCCCTATAATAGAGCGCAATCTTTATTAATTCATCGTTGAAATAACGTTAATGAAAACTTTAAAAATCGTTAAAATAACTACCGAATGTCCGGCTAAAAAAGTTACTTTAACGAATTTTATAACGCTATTTCAACGTTGAAATAAATTTAACGTTGAAAAAATGTTTGTAAAAGATTATTTCAAACATTATACAACGTTAAAATAAAGTTTATTCGACTTAAAAAAATGGTGATTAAATACTTTCTTTAATTGAAAAAACACTGTAAAAAGAGTACAAAATGGAAGTATTTATCGTCTTATTTTAAGACACTGCCGTCTTAAATTCAGTCGGCTTATACGTCTAAATGACATTCATACGTCTGACTCGAATCGAATGACTGAAAACCTTCTACAAAAAGTGTCTGAATTTAAGACATTTGTTTTTATAGTGCATACAGGAGAAAAAGTATTTGTGCACCTCGAGAGCGGCCAAAGGAGGAAATGCAGGTCGGGAAAGTCCATTTTTCCGCCCAAGGGCGGAAAAGTGGGCTTTCCCGATCTGTATTTCCCCCTTTGTCCGCTCTCTCGACGCACAAAACAACTTGATTAGCCTCGGGCGCCAATGGCGCCCTCGGCAACAAATAACTATTACATACCCGTTAATATGTCATAAAAAGTTGTACCTTCTTCCTAAGGATAATTAAAGTACAAATAGCAGCCCTTTCTGGAAGACACTAAAAGAACAATTAAAAATTATCAACATAATAAACTTAATTCAATATCATTGTTTAAATTCTGGAATTTCAAAAATGTACAATTAATAATATAGAATCCATAATTACATGTTTTTTTAATTATACAAAATTATTCCCTACGTCAAACGCCGCGGCGCGCCGTTTACACGCACATTATACAACTTTATTTAAGGGTTATGTTTATTGCGGTTTTCCGTAGTTCCGGATTTGCTCGAGCACGCTCGAGCTAGCTCGAGCTACCAGAATCAAACCTTTAAATGTGCTAATTTTATCCAAATTAAAAATAACAAAGAAAAGCTCAATTGGTCGCCCAAAAGGTGAAGTTCTCAATGCCATTGGACTAAGGAAAGTTCCACAAGAAAAACTTGAGTTTGGAAACAGCAAAATAATTTTAAGCTGGTTAGGCATATGCAAATCAACAATTAAGAATGTAATTAAACACGAGAACATTTTGAAAAAAGTAGATGTAGAACATTTGACTGTTGAAAATTTGAAGGAGTCATTTATGTCCAAAAATATATACATAATTTCTATTTGCAATTACGTAGATGAAGAGGCCTATGATCATTTGGACAATATTGTTTCTTTAAAGAAAACGCAAAATATTAATACGTGTGACATATGCCAGCTTAAAGCTCAAGATGGTACTATTGAATGTACTTGCTGCTTAATGTGGTTTCATTTCAAGTGTGTCAATTTGAAAGAAAAGACTTCAAAATCCTACAAAAATAAGATTTGGCCATGTCCAGATTGTTTGAAGCTATCCGTTCTGTAAAGTTTGACCTTATGTAATAAGAAAAGTTTAATATATTACATTGAATTATAATCACTGCTTAAATAAATTATTTTATGTATCTCTATTGCAAATAAACGCTGAATATATATTTTAATATACTGCATTTTCATATTCTTTAGTAACCATATATATATATTAGGGTGTATCGAAAAACATAAAAGAAGTTGGCTTATTGATAAAATGCAAGTTTTTGATAAAAAACTAAGTGAGAGATGGTTTAAAAAATTTTTAAAAAATATCTAGAGGGTGCACCGGGCGGCCAAATACCCCTATTTTTACTTACTTTTTCATTTTCTTAAATATCTATCAATGAACCTTAAATCTTAATGTGTTCAAACTAGGATATATTATGCCCAGATGTGTAATGAATAAGGCGGCATCAAATTTTGATATGTGTGTCAACATTTCAGGGTCATAAAAATTCAGCGAATCGAGAGATTATTGGATTTTTCGCGGATTTTCTCACTTCGAAGATAAATATCGTAAGTCTTTGGGATGTTCTCCTGAAAAATGTTTAATTTGATGATATTAAATAATTATTTTATACTTTTTTTTAATTAATTATTCAGTAATATATATAAATATCATAGAATGTATCGAAAAAATATGAAAAGAAGCTGATTTATTGATAAAATGCAAGTTTTTACAAAAAACTGAATGAGCTATGGTTACAAAAATGTTTCAAAAATATCTAGAAGTTACACCAAGCGATATGAAACGCCCATATTTGCTTATCTTTTTACTTTTGGATTTTTTCCGATTTTTGCAAATGTCCCCATTTCAAAGGATAATATCGTAACTTTTCGGGATATCCACTTTAGAAATGTTCGATTAAAGCAAGCTTTCCAAAATAAGATGATTACTTTACGATTAAAATAATAACAATTTTTATATTGCTGGAAAAAATTATGTTGAGTTTAGATTAGAGACAATAATAATTTTAGAAAAATAGTCTGATTTCAGTCTGGATAACAGTCTGCATAACAGTCTGGATAATAGTCTGGGAATATGGCGTTTTCCAGACTATTTCGCAGATTGTTTTTCGGGCAGAATTAGTCTAGCTTCATGCTGGACAGCTTCTTCCATTGTCATATTAGATAAAAAAAAACCTCTGAGCAGGAATCGAACGCTGGATTTTCGGCATGTATAGCCGAGTGTCTAACCGCTACACTACTTGAACTTAATGAATACAAGTGTTTAGATAGCAACTTTGAGGTAGACTGTTATCAGACTGTTATCCAGACTGATTTTATACCTGCTTTCGAGGCTGAAATCAGACTATTTTTCCACGTGGATGTATTACATTTAAGATTAAACATTTTAAAAATTTAATATAATTCTTAAAAAATATTGACTTATGAAATCATCCAATTCTACAACCTAGCACATCATTCTTTATCATGCTCAGGTACATTTGGAATAATATAATCAATTTCGTGAGAATTTTTTGGGAAATGTACTTGGATTTTTATTTGCGGCGGGCATTTTTGACACTTGGGCCAAATAAGTGTTGATATTTACTGAATTTAAAAAAATATATAAGATTTTAAGATTTCATTCATTGGTTTATGTGGTCCAAATTTTGTCACATAAAACTGGATGAATTATCCAAAGTTACTTTACCAGAATAATACAAAATCATATCAAAATTATACAAGAAAATAGAAAATATTTCGTTGAAGGAATTACATATATATTAGGGTGGGTCGAAAAAAATTAATTTGAGACGGGTAGTGAAAAAATGTTAGTTTTTATGATTCTATGAAAGGCGACAATCGTGGTTTTGAATAGGGGTTTAAACCCAGCCAGCGCAAAGGCCTCAAAAATGACCTTTTTTGAGGTTTTCTCATATATCATCGATTACATCATATTTGTTCCCTTATATACGTTGTTTTTGGTACTCATATTACTCCTAAGTCCTTATTCGTCAAGTATAATCGATCGGGACCTTCTGTGAATGATAAGAAAGCTCAGTTTTTGCTCATCAATGTACCTATTTTTTTTGCTTAATTCGGCAAAAAACCGAGACGCATATTATAGTGATAATTAGCGTACAGTTGTCTTGTGAACTACTTTCTAAGCTAATCGACCAACTGAACTTCATCGCAAATTCATTAGGTGCACTTCCGATGGATGTAACCCTGCTGTGGATTACGATATCGGATCCGATATCGTATAATGGCGTCGGAATATCGGACATCGGAGCGTCGGACAATGGACGTTGGACACAGGGACATCGGACGACAACAATAATTTTTTTGAAAAATCGGTTTATATTCGTTGAAATAAATTCCCATATTATGTTCATTTTTTATTTTTTAAACTATGCCAATGCGACTACTTTCAATCCACTAAAATTTACATGACGTGTCAATTTTAGGTGAGTGTTTTATTTTATATTTGATTTCAATGAAGTGAATATACTTGCAAAAATAAAAAATTAACATACACTGAAAACAATTGTGGGCTGTGGTAGTTCCCATACCGGCTGCTGCTGCGCGGAATAGGAGTGCAATAGCTGATTCTTTGTGGTTCGTGATTCATGATGTAAGGTTCATGATTCTAGCTGCTTCCTTGTGTAAAGTTAGATATGTTTATAGTTAGATGTGTGTCATAAAATGGAAAAACGTCTTGTATTACATGCTTTATTTATATATGATGATTTAAGATTCACATGTATTAATTTACATAAACAATAATTTCTCTTATAACAAAATAACTTTATCTATATTGTTTGAATTATTTTCATTTTGAAATTAATTGCTAATATTTCATGTTTCATATTTTTTCCTGTTTCAATTTGTTTCATAGTAAATTTATTTAACATATTCTTTTCTTCCGATAAAGTCCAAGAGGATCAATTTTATTCGTTGAAGAATGAAACAATTATTGAAATGTTAAAACATGATCTAAACTCTCTAAAAATGTATGCCTAACATTTATTTTTCATTAAATTATAATATATATTTTTCCTACTAATGCACGGAATAGCAACTCACAATATAGAGCTATATTGATAGAACAGAGCTTGAGCCGTTCTTTGGACTCAGCTACTGCGCCCATTGTGTGTTGCTGTTGCTCGCTAGTTAGTGGAGCTGTTACAGCACCGCTAGTGGTATCCCTGTAGCCCACAATCGTTTTCAGTGTAATTATGTTCATTTTTTATTTTGTGAACTATGCCTGTGCGAGTATATTCACTTCACTGAAATGAAATATAAAATAAAATACTTACTAGAAATCCACTAAAATTGACACGTCGTGTTAATTTTAGTGAAGTGAAAATAGTAGCATTGCCCGCGTGGAAAAATAAGGTTCTCCCCACTGGGACGGGTGAACGGAGTCAGGGCCTCTTGAAGGCAATGAGGCTTCCTGAACATGCGCACGATAGGCCCGGCCACGGGTTAAGACAATTGGGGTCCAGTACTTTGTTTTCCCGGGGAATCAGCCTGGTGCCTGAGCAGTGTCAGGATCGGTGGCCCCTGTGGGCACTTGCTGGCTCTGGTCTTGATGGTGGCCCTGGTGGTGGTGGTCATGGGTGGTCCAGAAATATGGCTCCTGCTGGTTGTTCGTGAATCTCGCCGGTGTAACGTCCGAGTCTTATCGGCCATTACTTACGCCTGAGATCAGATTATTATGAGTTAACTGCTTGATGTTTGGTAACACTCATGGCTTGATTTGGTAAAATAAAGAAGCGAACACGGTCTCGGAAAGAACAGTTACGATTCCGAATGGGAGATGGGTGATATATTATGAAATGCTATTGTGAGATATCGGGCAACTCAAGTTTGCGATGCGGCCCTGAGCGCTCGATACGCTCCTGCGAGTGAGTCGCGACCGCGCATCCGCGACACGCACGTAACGTACGCGACTCGCGCGCGACCGTACACGTGTCTCGCGAGAAAGTATAAAAGCACCGCCCGACTGCGCTTGTTCTCCTCATTACCCAGGCTATTCATTGCAGCTCGAATAGCATTCCGCTCCTTCCCGCCTTTTCCTATTCCTAATAGGCGACCGCTTGATTGTCGGTTTAACGCCTTTCCAAAAACAGTCGGCCGTACCAAGTCCGACAAAGCCAAACACTTTTTTTTATGGGTCCGGTTTAAGGGGCATTTAGCAACGTATTAAATGTGGGCTGAGCAATCCCTCGCCCTAGCAAATACTTTCAATTCATTACCATCGAATAATTCAATTACCATTGAACCGCGAACGTTCTGGAGTTCAGAAAGAACTCCTTTTCTTTAATTCGTGAGCGTCTATTTTTTATTAAATAAATAACGCATATAAGGCAACCACCTGAGGTTACATGTAAATGATATTAGAGGGGTTGGGCTCATAACAATTCACTAACTCGCGTATTAAATTCATCTCCCTCGCAAGCGCGATAACCCGCCATACGCGTCAGCTACGTCGCTTTTGTTTACATTTTCATTTCGACTACGGGCGTACATTATTTTCTCTTATTTTTCGTTTGCTTCGCGAGCCGAGTGCGACGGTATCGCACAGCTATCTAAAATAATATCGCATTACTGCATGAGTCATTTTTATAACGCATTATCAAATAAGATATTGCTGTTTTATAGTATGAGTGTTGAAGCTTACTCGTATTACATCAAAAACGTCGAACTCCGTCGCGTGACCATGAACTCATGGTCAGCGCTGAGGTGGATGCTAGTGCAAGTGCACAGTGAGTGCAAGAGTAGGAGCCGCATGAGACTAACGAGCGCTGCGTGAGGAGCCAATATTATTCGTCGGGCCACCGCTACTGTACATGAATGCACGTTTGATATTTGTTGAGAGTCACGAGACGTGCGGTACTCATCCGCTATTCGCTA
>JABFPD010000197.1:0-13894 GCA_022817545.1 Cremastobaeus sp. ZL-2020 | reverse complement strand
GAAAGCGTGCGCATTCAAAGTCTTCGCCCGAGCAGCTTTTTAAAGAAGATGCGGGCGTGAATGCTCGTTGAATGTGCGAAAATGATATTCTATCAAATACCGGTACTAGGAGTATCATAGATGAGCTCGCGTAACGCGCCATTCGGATAATTTCATACAACTAACCTCTAAACGTTTCATCACTGACTAAGAGATTCGCGACAATATCAAAGATAATGCTGCTTTGATTCGTACGAATAAACTGCAGGCAAGTATTTTAGGTTACTCAAACATGAACAATTATCTACCCAGTTTAAATTTTCAATGACTCAACGCCCGAGCAATTATATTAATTGGCTGTAATATAAAATCGTCAATTGATCCGCATAACTGATTTAAAAATTCAATGACGTGGATAAGATTCTCTCGGATGTCGCACTATATAAATTAAGCGGCAGTAGTAAAACTTTGGATAACTTGTTGATCCCATAAAATATGACGAAAGCCGAGGAGGAGCCGGTTGAGCGGAATATAAGGATTCCCAGCCTTACGGTTCAGCGTGTTATTACAATTACTTTTATTATTGACGAGTTACTAAACCATCCACGAGTTTCCTCAGCGACGTAAGACTTTGCGCAAGAGTTTGCCGATCACGTCAGCGCCTGATAAACTTTCCGGAAAGTACGTGCCACTTCGACAAGCGTTGCGCACACCAGGGGTTGCAATTGATTTACAAGCTTCGAAGGACACAAAAGATAGGTTCCGTTATTTTGGATACGAGCGTGCGCGAGACACCAGCGAAACCTGCAGTTTGAAATTTCGCTACAAGAATTGATGATAGCAAAAAACCCGAAAACACTTCCTAATTTATTTCAATAACAAGTATATAAGTATACAGCGACAAAAAGCTCTCTTCCTCATAGAAATAAGTGAATTAGATTTCGATCGAATTAATTACATGAGCGAGCAGAAAAAACGCCCAGGGAGTTGAGTTGTAAACAAAAAAAGTCGGCAAAACAGCCAAGCGAAATAACACTACAATGTCAAAAGGAGGAAATTAATCTTCGCTGCGAGGCTGAAAAAGTACAAAGAAAACACCTGCCACGTAGCAGTGCACAATTTTGCGACGTCCAAAAACCAACGCACGCTTCTGAAACGTCCTGTCTGCAGACAGGACGGCTGTCTTAACAGTGTAGCCATTAAAGGTTAACATGTATGTACGTGCAATTAAATTTGATGGGGTCGCTGTATTTGTTATGTATAAAATAAACAATGACTCCTAATTCGAAACAACTGTTCCAAGCTGCGGCAAGTTGAGAATCAATGTTCGCATTGATGTAGCTCAAGTGGGATGCTGAATAAGTTTCATTCAATCAACTGTCGGTTGAAAAAGTTGCTCTAAGTGGAATGAAATTAAACTAGACATAGCTAACAAAATTACTGCATTCTTATCTGATAAACCGATCAGTTTCGAAGTCTTGTTGAGAGCTGAATAGATTATTTTCGAAGAAAATTAAAGAATCTGATTTAATTCGTTCTGCACGAACTACGGAAAATTTCATGTAATTATACCGCGGCAATATTTCACGCCGCGACGTAATTGAAGCCAATTAAAAGTCAATGATTATCAGAACGAACGTTCCGCAATACTATTCATCGGAGTGCAGCGAATATTTCTCCTTTCTTTTTATCGATTTTGTTTCATTTCCATCGAATTTCTTTCTTTTCCACAGCAAGAATACTTGCAGAAACTGAACAGTGATAATGTCTCGAAGAGCTTGGAGCAACGCAAGCGAAAGAGTGGCTTCGTTACCTCCACACTTGCATCAAAAATTCACTTCATCCATTGAATTTCACAAGCAATCTTCCTTGTCATTTAATTTCGCCAAGACGCGAATATACATAAATATCCGGACATTTATCCGATGGACAAAATAGCAGGACAAATGAATTGAAATTATTTGACGAATAAACGCGGAGCTGAGTCGTATTTTATTTGATAGTAACAAATAAAAAGGAGATGCTATAAAAGATAAAATAAACTGAGGAAGAAAAAGTTGATAAAGAAATGCTTTTGTCTTGTCTGCGAATATGCCAGAAAAATTATTGAAGCAGAAGCATGATAGGGGAACGTTCAATTTTTTACAATATTTCAGTTATATTTTCCACGTTTTTCTATGGCCTAAAATAATACTACAATATCTTACTTTTCCACTTACAGTGAACAATTTATTGTACAAGATGTTACCCCAGATGGGAACAAAATTTCATATAGTTATAACTGACATAATGGAGGATTCAGATTTTTCCTCCCTTAAACGTATAAATTTTCATTTCTAATCTCGAAAAGAAATAAAGTCTCTTCCTCTATAAATTGAAAATTTAAAGCAACCGTAAATTTTAACAAAGTGCAACTTTGCTACTACCATTTATTATTGCACGACCATTTGAATATTTGTGTTCGCTTTGAAACACGCAATAAAAGAGTAAATTTTCTGTAAAAAGAGTAAAATTTCTGATATAATTTTCCTCCGTTAACAGTTTTGCTTTTTCGTTGTTCTAATGGGAAGCTTATAATAATTTCAGGCATTGCATTGGAATAAAACAACGGATACAATCATTTACTTTGATTCCACCAGTTCTTGCACGATATGGACCACTTCTTGGCGCTCATCAGATGACCCCGGTCTGACCTGTTCATGAATTTGGTTTCCGTTTTCCCTTGTCGCCCTCACATCTTGTTTGATGAGTGGCTTATTTCTCTCATTCGGAGCGTGCGCCGACGATGCTGTAGCCTGATTGCTTTCGTCGTCTCTGTTGGGAATCGCTAATATAAACGACTGTACGAAAACAAAAAGGGTGCGAGCTTGAGTGGAACTAGACTGACAAATCAACGAGCTAATAATAAAACCGAAATAATAGAATAATAATCATACTTTTGATATTGACGTGTGCAATTTTCCCACGGAAATGTAGCTACTTATTCGCAAAATAAAGTCATCAACGCCAAATATCGATTTTTCATTGTTTTAGATATTGAAAAAAGTAAAAAAGCTTCTCCATCTTGACACGCTTTCGAGATACTTCTCAAAACATTGCCCGCGAGTTTTGCAATAATTCAGTTTTTCTTGCAATATACGAGTCATCACAATTCATTACAGGAGTGCTGCAAATTACTCAACGCGTGTAGCATACAGAATCTACTCGAAGGCAGAGTAAATTACTTCAATGACTTTGACCGAGGAATTATTTTTACTAATCGTATTATTTGTTCTAAACTATCAACCATCCGCCGTTTGTTTAAAAAATAATAAGCCAAATGATGCAACGGAGCGCATTAATGTGCGAGTTCTCCCGCGGAAAGTTACCGAAAGTGTAAGGCACGCAAAAACTGGTCTACAGGCGATGTTTGTTTACTTCATTATCTGATCAACGATCGCATTAAACGAAATCGGAGCTTGATCAATCTGCAATTGTTTATACCTCACTGAATCAACCGAGTCGGCACTCCGGCCATCGGCAGAACTCGGCTTGTACCAAGGCGACGGCGTGTGCACCGGGAAGTAGTCAGCCGAGTACGGGCCCGTGAAGTTGCGTGGAAGCTGCAAGCTGGTGAGGAAAACGCCGCGTCGCGACGACAAACCGATTGGATCGACACTGGCCACTTTGACATCCCAGGGATCGGCGATGGAGAGCAGCACTTTCTGCGTCGAGAAGACACAACGAGGTGTGGGAGGAGATCTCGTTAACAACCATTCGTTACACTATCGGCCACGGTTCAGTCGGCTCGCGATTGTACGACGAGCACGGCGTGTTTATGCGCGTTTTATTCAGCCAGATAAATTACCAGGGCCGTACAATCGACGAAATTATCAGCGGCTGAATAAAACGCAACGTGGAAATTCCGCTGGAACTCGCTATGAATTCCAAAGAAATGCAATAGTTTATGGCGAACGCTTCCGGTGTAATGTATGATCGTTTAAGCAATTTGATGTTGCGCTCGCTGGGTACTAAATTTCCTTGCCTGCTCCGCGGATGGGATGCTGAGAATTGAAATGAGACTGATTGCCTCCGGGGAAAAGATTTTCGATTATGGCTGAATTTCGTTGGGGCGATTGAATTTGCTTATGAGTTTGAAGGATGGGTGAAAAAGAGCACGACAACATTTTGTAGTGGATTGTAAGAGATCCGCAAGGAACAAGTATACGGAAAAAGCCATAGCACTATGTAAATATGAATCGAGTAGAAGTGATCTTATCTGAAATGTGATTCGTTTAAACGAATAAATTAAGAACAAGGCATGAAAAAAGAAAACCATAAAATAGCCTCATTCTATTTAAATTCTGTTTGCAAAATCTCTACACTGCTTTCAGCGTAGATGAAATTCAGAGGTTCCTATCAGAAACGCCCTTATTCAGATTTTCCTGTAATTTGTACGGTGAAATAAATTTGAATACTGGATTTTTTGATAGCTCTTGAATTTATCACATCAAATGATATCATTTAATTCCCTGATAACCACACCTTATGAAAATTATGCACATACAATTTACGGAAATCTATCTCTTCATTATAATTATTGGGCTTACCTTAAATATATCATTAATTTCAAATTATTTACAATATTTAAATTGTTTAAAAAATACAAAACATGAAAAATTGATTCAAAATTAGTTTGTGAAAAATGTGTATATAATTTATGTAATAAAAAAAATTGTATAAATCTTACTGGAATTAGGCAGTACAATAAGGAGATAGGTTTGTGTACATTTCATGTAAAATATTTATATTCACTTTACATAAAATGTACATAAATCTGACTATCGGAGTGAATTATAATTTTTACGATATAAAAAGCTGGATTTTTTAATGTTCAAATTGAACTGGAAATGTCTAATTTATTTATATAATAATCCATATGAAATGTGATAATAAGTTCGAGATTTTCGTTAATAAAAAAATTATTTTGTAAATTATTAACTAAATTTGTACATAATTATTTTACATATTGTTTGTACATCTTTATATTAAATAAATATATTATTTATTTACATTATAAGTTAATTTTATTTATTGATAACAGTTCAATTGTCCCAACAGTAAAAATCTTAAACTTTTAGTTGGGAACGCACACCAATGGAATAATCAAATTAGAATTTATTATTGTATTCCAAATCGCCACTAATTAGCCATTAGTCGCTAATCATACAGAGGCCTACAATAATTATTCTCTAATTACTCTACTCTCAATTTCCCTGAATAGAATTCCGCTATTGCTCTTATTCATACCATAGCAATATTTTAATAACTCAATTTTTCATAATTCTGCAGTAAATTATCATATTTTAAATTGTATTCTTTGGATTAAGCAATCTTCATATCTGTAAATCATTTATATATTTTTTTTTAATTTTTAACATTAAATTAACATATATACATAACTATAATATATTTGGCAAACAAATTCAAAAACAGGTGGTCAAGGTATCGAGGGAAATGAATCACATTAATCACATAGTTCCGCTATAAACATCAGAAATTGTTCTCTTTGGGAAAATGTAAGTTCAGCGAGCAATAATATATGCAAATCTACAACAATATTTTCTTGACAATTTCCATAAAGTTTGTACAAATTTCAATGTACAATGTTTTATAAAAGTTCAGATTGAATAAATTGAAAGTCGCTTTTGAAGAAAAATTTTAAACAAAGTTCTTATAGACGGTTACGGTTCATTTTAAAACAAGAATAATGTATTATCAAGGTAGTTTATAATATAATGAATTGGAATCTTATTTCATTGACTATTTTCCTCCTTCAGTAAAACAGCCTTTCAAAGTAGCATTACTTTATATAGGCGAACTAATTCAAATATAAATTTCTATAGGTAGAATATAGCTGATAAACTGATAAGAGCTTCGAGTGGCTACCTTGAATTTTAAAGAAATATTAATATAGAACACAATGACTTCACACATATTAAATAAGAATAGCTTATAATAATAAAAAGTGAACTAATACATTTTTCATGGAGTTAACTTGAAAGTTAACTCCATTTCCAATATTGGAAATGAATATGCGACAATTGAGTAATTATGCAGAAATATTGTGGAAAAAAGCAAATATGATATACGGCTGTTTTTTAATGACAAAAAATCATCTGTATTAAACATTTTTACTTCACTGATTTTCAAGATAATGTATCGCGAATACACTTATCAGATGTTTTCGCACTTGAAAAAAGCACATAATTATCCGCAGATAAGAGTCGCATTTCATGTGTCGTGTTCGCTTCTTCATTGTGCATCCGATTTCCGCTCATTTCGTATAGGAAGCGTGACAAATGCGCTCTGCATCATTTTACGTAACGTAATGCAAGCCGACATGAATCTGCGATGCTCAACTTCGTAATTGCTAATGAATCTTCGAAGTATGTGATTGATTGCATTCTTTCCATTTAAACATTTCCAAGTGGGCCATTTCTCTTAATAAAAACTAGTCTCATAACTTTTTCCCCACAGAGACAAGAACTTTCATTAAGCTTTTATAAATTAATGACGCTTTTTTATCGGCATTTACTTTGAAAATCCATCTTTCATTATTTATATTTTATATAAGGATAAAAAATAACGGCAAAGATTTTTTTATATAAGAATACACTAAAAAGTTATAACAGTAAACGAATTCTTTGAAGAAAATATATATTTATATTTGTTTGCCTGCGATGAGAAAATAGTATTTTAGTTATATAATTTGAAAATCAGAAATTTAGTCGATCGGCATTTCAGTCTGAATTTGTGATTGCTCTTGAAGAGACGATCGTTTTTATTGCACAATTGAATAAACAACACTGAGATTGTTTAGTCTTCTGTTCAAATATGGGTTAATGTCGATCCGACCAAATGACAAATCGATGGCTATGCACTGCAATTATTTCTTCGCAGAACCATCACTAGTCAAGATTCTTTTCGCATCAAGTTTGGATTACCGCATGTCGATTATTTATTCATTACTTACTGGCAAATAAAGGCTATTTGCTACAAATGGGTTTTACAGTTCATATACAAGACTGAAAAACAAAATAATTTAACAGATTTCCGATTTTTTGGAACTTATTAAAAACTCAAATTGAGAAAATAATTTTTTTGTTACAATTTTTATTAGCGTTGTCATATACTTCTTCTAAAAATACTGCTGCAGCAGTATTTCTGTCATGACTGAAATTTAAAGTTTATTGCAAAATAAATTATTGCTTACTGTCTCATTATTTGTATTCAATCTTCCAGCGAGCGCACCAGATTTTGTATCTTTTTCAGTCTTCCAAAAATACACTTTTTGGGTGTATTTTCATGTTCATTTTCTAAATAAAATTTAAATAATATGAATTTCCCTTATCATCTAATGAATTCATGTTCCCTCATCAGCATGAGAAGAGAAATTCGAGTACCTATTTTGCATTATGAACAAAGTAAACGAAAATACATCGCACCAGCACAGATTTTGCTAATAATAATGAAAATGCTAAAACAAAAACATTACTGGTGAAATTACAACTCTTCGTCAGTAGACAAATCAAAACCAGAATTAAACCCAAAAAATTGAAAAACACATTGGGGTTTATCGATTTATTCGATAGTAAGGAATTGCAATAATCACATGCTTAAATCTCGAAATTTGTTGACGAATTCAACTCAAACAATAAGAATGTGAATTGACATTTTTCTCAGTACAGTGTTTACGATTAATATTCAGTAATTTGTTGATATTTCCACGCACTCAATACCATCATAGCAATACTGCAAATACTTCTTTAAGATGTATTTCATTTTAATAAGTTACTTATTTTTTATGACGTCTCTAATATTGACTTTTGTATACTTCAGTATAGCCAAAAAATTGAGCTATTTATGATCAAAATCAACAATTAAGCTAATCATTCATGTTAATATAATGACAGTATACGAGTCCTTTTATTTGAATCGACCTATTCATGCCTATGAGTTTATAAAAAATTATTCGGTCAATGAACAAAAAACACATCAGGGAAGTCTGTGAATCTTTTCGTTCATACCTGTTTACTTTTTGATTTTGAAACTTTTCTCTTCTTTTTGATCCGATCCATGACGAAGGTATCTACTACTGTGTCAATCCGCGTGGAACTGAACACAGGTAACCAAATGCTATAACAGGTAGTCGCAAACTATCGCGATGCGATCGCGAATCGTGTATCGGCCACTACTTAGCAATAGCTTCTTAGCCTGCGTATCCTTCTGCATTCTACACATGCCGATACATGTGTGCAACCCGTATATATTACACGTTACAATGTGATGAGTGCAATCGCACCCACCTTCGACATCGCATATGGTTACAAAAAATACGAGTATATTTATTACACGAAAAATCAAAATGTTATATGTGGAATATAAAAAAATGACAATGTACATTTAGGAAATTCCTGTACAAATGAAACTGCGTCGCAAGAAACACAAACAGTAATGGTAGCACACGTCGCACAACAGTTGGACCGCTTTGCTTACTCTAACTACAAATTATTTATGATGTTTAATCAGCTTTTGTTCCAATGCAACGACGGTAGTTTTCAAAGGCAAAGTCCCATTAATTAGTCTCCTTGAAGGGACATAGACGGTTAAATATATAACGCACAAACAAATATAATTTATGGAGAATAAAACTTTATTGTAAGTTTTTTCGAATATTCCTATAAAATGAAACGAAACGCATGTTTAGTAGTATATTGCATAGAATAACGGGAGAGGTAGGTGTAAAAAGCGCCAGCAATTAATGGTAATTTTATTTTATTGGAATCCGTCTTAACAACTGTAAAGTAATAATAAAATCAGGGCGAAGTACGTGAATTAATCTTAGTAATACCTGATCGTTAGCCCGAAACCCCCGGAGTAAAAATAAGGGCTAGAAAAGTACGGTGGAATTGTCGACACAGCAAGTTCAGAAACGAGCAAAGATTATGCTTAACTAATCAATCAACGCCTGTGGGGTAATGATATGGTTGGCTGTAACGATGACCAACTAATGACTGCCTAATACAAAAGTCTGCCTACCGATAGCTTCGACTAAACCTCGCATCGCTAACGAATCACAGGATGCAACATTTAAACAAGATTAATTACTTTTTTCGTCACAGTTCCGATTTAATTAAAATACTAATTTACAATGACAAATAATCAATAAGAAATTCTTGATACAGAGTGGCCTCTTGATGAGATTTTCAAGATATATAATCGTTTTTGTACAATTGATATTAATTTCATAGATCATTAATTACTTTTCGTTTTCAATCATTATACATTTAATGATTACTTAGTTGATAAGTATTATAGTTTTACACTTTATTATTGCTTAAATATTAACATGAATCGTTTACTAATATCAATTGATAGTATATTATTCGTTAATTGGCTTATCGTTTATTACTTGTAGTTTCTCACTGATTATTTTTCATTTGTTCTTTGAACCGACTTTTTATATAAAAAATACATATACTCTCACTGGCACAGACATTGGAAATTAATACACAGGTAAAAGAGAATAAACAAACATTTTCAGGCTACTGGAAATAAATTTTACCGATATTTTTTATTTACTCAACAAAATAAGTTTTTATATCTTGCGAGCTTCCTCTCGTTTCAAGTGTATATTTAACAAAAACTATTCTGACGATGCCAGTGTACAAACTACGTTCCTTCATAGACGGACACGAATTTGTTAAAATAATTTCATCGATTATAATTTTGTCTAAATACTAATACATTTTATATTTTTCTCGTTAACTTTTCTCTCTCCCTCTTTCTCGCTCTATAACAATAGTTATTGAATTTGTCGCTCGTTGCGCCATCTACTGCCTCGATAAAGTTTGAAAAACGTTAACGACAATCACATATATATATTTGCATATATATAATTTTATATCAATATATATATTTAATATATAATCTATTCACAGATATATTTTCATAATAGTAATAATAATCAATGAAATAAACTCTTCTGGGTTATTTTAACGACATGGAATATGTAGATGGCGCTAAACAGAGAAGATTCAGCGCCAGTGATGTAGTTTTGATCTCGTGTCGTGCGTTCAAAATAAGCAAGTAAAGTAGCTGCGTTTTGACAGTTCCATTCAAATCACGTATTACTAATTAACAATACTAACACAAGTCGAACAAATGATTTCTTCCCTATCATTAACAAATACTTCAGTTGCAGTGATATCAAGATGGCGCTATCTGAAGTAAATATCCACAGTATCGGCATAAACTATATAATTCATATTTAAACAGTTTATTGCAATAATTATCAGTCGATATTATAGATATTCACTAAAGCTTCTCCTCTTATTTCTTTACTTCTAATGAAAAACAAACTGGAACTAACAAGGCGAGTATCGGTTTTTTACAACGAGAAACATTTTCTGAAATAAGCCAAGAGATGTGACCTATTTATTTCGTATTACAGCTAAACTTTTATTATAGTTACACGCAGTATCTACACAGTTACAAGATAATCCCGACGACTAACTCAACTGGGATTCGTAAACGAGCACAAAATCAACGAAAAAATTACAATTTAATTGATAGTTTGAGAATACGACGGCTGATAATAATGGTTCGAGTTTCTACAATACTTTTATGACGTCCGTCTTATTGATAATCTACAATTTAAATTGTAATTTCTATCAAATGAGAATGTATGATCTATTTTCTTCCATTTACACGATTCGATAATTACT
The DNA here is from genome assembly GCA_022817545.1 of Cremastobaeus sp. ZL-2020. NCBI lineage: Eukaryota > Metazoa > Arthropoda > Insecta > Hymenoptera > Scelionidae > Cremastobaeus > Cremastobaeus sp. ZL-2020. The sequence continues at coordinate 3,146 of JABFPD010000197.1, read as the reverse complement.
CGAATTTTGGATCAAACGCGTTTCTGATCAAAGCAGCTTTGTTTTAACGCCTTGGTACAATAACATTCAACCGCGTTTTGCAATTTGATAACAATGAGTATTCAATGAGCATAGCGTACAATGCGATTGAGCGAGTGGAATAGCAAGTAAAGGGAATTTCTAATTAAAATTGCCGAAAAGGTTCCTTTTGAACACCTCAACAATAATAAATATGTACATACGTATTATCGGTAACAAAATGCCCAATTGTAACTTAATCTTGTATTATTGCACATACAAAACGACTTAATTGTACCGCATGAGCATTGATGTATATCAGTCTATAAATCATAAGGATAGAAATAAATAATGCGAATAATTTGGATTCCAAATCGATTTTCGACACGCAATTTCGAAAATATGTATAAACATTTTACAATTAAAACTAAGATAAATGGTTATTGAATAAAACTTAATTAATTAAAAGCCAGTGCTTTACAATTTTTTTCCAATTTGAGAAAATACATCTTGTCACATTTTGTCACCAACGTCAAACATAAAATCTAAACACGAAACATTCATAAAATATATTCAGCGACGTAAACGATCCGAAGCGTGCAAACTACGTGCAAATAAATGCTCCTTTTTCTCATCGGTATTCGCGTCAACTCGAGCGGCAAAATTTTGCATCCATTTTTCACACCTCAATTCAGTTGCTATTTCACTCGATCACTTGGTACACAACAACGGTCTTATCTACGGGGTGCATCCAAACGCGAAAGAAAATTGAGTTTTTCTTCGAAATGCAATATGAATTCAAAAATACTGTCAATTCGCTACGCAAAGCAATAACTTAAACTATTAACTTAAATATTGTATAAAAATCATTCAAGCTACTTCGCAACTAGTATTGAGAATAAAATCGTTCTTCCAATCCTGACAATTTAAAATCATCCACTTAGCTAGTTATGTAAGAAGGCAACTCTTAATTCAACTCGTCTTATTTTTCGACATAAAATTGAAATCACTTTGAAACCTTTAAAATTACTTTCGGTAGGCCGAATTAATGCCGCGTTTAATAGGCAAACATTGCCTGCATCGTTTTACTTGAGCAGCGATGCCAATGTTGATGGACCATTGGCAACAGTCGTCACAAGTATTTGTTATAAACTATATATTTCCGTCATAAAAAAAAGAACGTGCAAAATTTATTCTGAGATAAAATATTGATAAATTGCTCCTCGTTAGTCGGCCACGGTTGGCTTAACAGAATTATGGCGCATTGATATAAAATCATGAACAAAAATGAGAATCTGTACAAAGCCGAACGACCATTGGCTGCAATTTGTATCCGCAATGTGAATCCGTCGCTGTGAAAAAATTCAAAGTCATTTGAAAGAAATGTCGTCGACAATCCTTTGATCGGTCGAATTGTAAAATTACAGTATTTTAGTAATGACGGTTACTTCTTGGAAGGCGCTGTGCAGTCGCGACTCAACAGCTCTTCTATACGAAACGGCGATTTCGTAAGTCATATCCAGAACTATTCATTGATAATTTTGTTCATTTTCAGACGTTGGAAACTAGCATTGATGGTTTCTTACAAGTATGCATCAGTCTAATCGAGTAACTGAGGAACTAAAAAATGTTCATATAAAACCTCATTTATCCACGTCTATTGCTTCAACAATCTATAACGCTTATCTACATTTAATTGAAACTCGTCCATTCAATTGTCAGACTATAAACAATTTTCTATGCACCACTACATTTGCTTATATAAAAGTTGAAAACATTGACCAAAATGAGCCAGACATTGCTTCTGTGTGAGAAATGAGGCGCGATGTTGACGTTTCGAGAAGTCTTATAAGCATTTCCCCGGACAAATGTAAGACGGTTTCCGTTGATGTGATGCACTTAAAAATGAACAACGTTATTAGCAAACAGTCTAAGACTGCGAGGGGGGTTAAAAAAAATATCGCAGTTGATTCGCATGCACGGAATAATGCATTTGGACTTAATTACGCACACTCTGTCATTCGCCGACGTCGTCCCACTTAGCTTCTTCGGCTATTCTATCGAAGCAGTCCGAAAGGAACGTGTACTGAAAGGAGATCAGCGTTGAATGAATTGCAATTATACAGCCAAGTGTACATTATTTAATTATAATTGAATAGTATTCACTGTTGAAAAGAGAGTAAAGGGATATTTACATATGGCGTAAAAACTTTGAGCCAGCGTGGTGGCCTGTTATCGGAGCGCGTGTACTGGAAACAGAACGACATGCCTTCCTCGTCAACCTCCCAATGCGTGATCGTGTTCCAAGGAAACTCAACGACCTGTGACTCTAACGTGCCATCTTGCTTTGCCGCGTGCAATTTGAACGCTGCCGCACCCACAGCCGCCACTACATGACCCTCTTTTCTCGAATCGCACGCACAATGAGGAAACACTATGTCCCCGTATCCACTCAATTCGCGCGCCAGTTTCAAGTACTGCAAATAGACGTGTGTTGATATCAGACCCTTCAAGGTTACATCACATAAACAAGCTTAATTAGCAATTTATGAATTGAGAAACTAATTAGTTTGCATTATAGAGAATAATCGATCGCATTACAAACATTAGGCAGAATAGGGGCTTCTAGGCGATTACCGCACAAAGTAAGCGTTTCGTGGAATATTTATCGTACCTCGTGTTTTCTTGAAGCATCTTGGAGGGCTTTCAACTGATAGAGCCTTTCGCCCGCGGTAATGTGTCCCCTATTTACCTCGTCGATCGTTTGCCAGAATATCCACGTCAGCGCTTGCTCGCTAAGTGGTCTGGAAATGTTGAACAACCACCTCCGCACGGACAGGCACGTCGCGCTCGCCGTCGAATAATTTTGAATGTACAGAGTGTGCGGGTGCTCGTGCGGTTGCAACTTTCTCTCTGAAAATCAATAGTAATTGCTCAAAACTAATCCAGATTGCTTACAACGAGGCGTAATTCAATGCAGCCAGCGTCGAGACCCACCGAAATTGTACTCCACGATCTCGAACAGATAAAAGTACTTTGCCGTGTCTGCGTCCAAGCCTACTCGACAGCACACTGCGTCGTAGACGTCTTTGACGTTCGCGGCTTTAGGCACTGTAACCGTCACAACCTCGCGGTCCGGCAACAGAACC
>JABFPD010000196.1:0-13875 GCA_022817545.1 Cremastobaeus sp. ZL-2020 | reverse complement strand
GCCTAACTTCTAATTTACCGCGTCTAATCTAATTAAAAGCTCATTAACGCGGAGCTTATTTTCGCCAATCATTTTCCAATTTTTTCGGCTACTTCCTAACAGTTTCTGGTAGCCTATTAGCTTTTCTCTTTGACCGCGTTTAACAACGCATTTTCTTTATTTTATATGCTATTTCCATACATACTCCCGGCCTTACGCGACGGTACGCGTAAAGACAAATACAACAAATAAACATTAACTTAATTCTAGTACTTATAATTATGCTTATATCTAACAATACATCACGAGGTTTACACTGCGCGTTTTTTTCTCCGCTCCCTCGCTGTGTTGACTCCACTCTATACCCAGTACCATACGGTTGCGAATTGGTGGCGATACCTCCATATAATATCCATGGGTCGGCAGGAGACTCCGCGATGTATGGGACACCAGCATACATCCGGGATGACAAGCCACTTCTGCTGGAACCCGTCCTCGTCGTATTGTCCCCGGCTCATTACCTCCAGCATCTCGGATCTGCGAATAACCCAGTTGCTTTCACTAATCAGTGATTTAAGGTCGCGGCGACTTCCGCGGAATGATTTCATTTTTGAACTGGTGCTCGGTTATCGACGAGTCCGTTCTTTTATACCCTGGAGGGTTTATTATTTGTTTTCATTCAAGTCTATTGACTCGAATTCATTGTTTTTCCTACAATCTCTAGTTTTATAATTCAATCTATGGACTGAATTATAATTTTTCAATATTAATTTTCTCTCTTATTAGAGTAATTTTTTACCTTTTACTTTCTTTCCGCTGGGCGTATTTGCTTCACTGAGTGAAGTGTCCCATCCAGGTTCCATTTAAAACCGTAGAGGCCGTCGGGGGTGTGATGCCTCCAGGTTCGACGTGGAGTTCTCAAGATATATCTTGGTACCTCCACGACCACATTACCCCAGGACACTGAGAAAGTTTCGGACTGGCGTTCTCTAATTCTCCCGCGGATGTTCTGCTCTTTTGTCAGCGCCTCTCCGTCGACCTGGGTTGCAGTGGACTTGGTTTCCCTGGCTGGTTGTTCTGGCCACGTGCTCACGGTTTGCGTTTCCACCGAAAAACGTTTCCTCGGTATTTTCGGCATTAATCGCACGACACTACGTATTGTCGGTTTTTCAACCGCGCCCGCACTTTTTCTTTTCTTCAGGACGTCTAACAGACGTGCCTGTTGAACGCACTTTTCGAACGCCTTTTCTAACTCTACCGATTCCATTTTGATAACTATCAATTTGGATTTCGCTCGTACAGAATAATTTCTGTTTTTATACACTTGACCCCACTTTTTCTGTTTATATCTCAAACTCATTAATTTGAGCATATTAGCTTTTCATTGCTATACGGGAAGTTTACAAACTTTCGTTATAGCTCGTATTGTTTCTGACTTATCCGTCTTTATTTTCACAACTCGAACCAATTTATCGGGTCCCTCAATTAATTCAATGATGCGACCCATTTGCCATTTACAGGGTGGCAAATTTTCATTTTTCAGGATTACGATATCATTTATTGCTAAGTTTTGTTGTTGTTGCATCCATTTTCCACGGGGTTGTAATTGATTAAGATAATCATTACTCCATTGCCTCCAGAACTTTTGCTGCGTTTTCATCACTTTCTGCCATCTGGTCAAATATGTTTCTTTTTTCTCGAGTAATGACTCATGTGGAGCACTTACAAGTGCCGTACCCACCAAGAAATGTCCTGGAGTTATCACTTCGAGAGATTCTAAGTCGTCAGTTAATCTCGAAATCGGTCTCGAGTTTACACAAGCCTCAATCCGACATAATATCGTCTGCATTTCTTCGATTGTGGGAACAAATCCTTTTATCGCTCTGTGCAGGTGATATTTAATGCTTTTAATTCCAGCTTCCCATAGGCCTCCTTGATGTGGTGAATAGGGTGGAATAAAACGCCAATTTATTCCCTTAGTGGCAAAATGATTTGAAATATCTACATCTTTTATTATTGAGTAATAAACTCTTTTCAGCTCAGCCGCTGCTCCTTGATAATTTTTAGCGTTGTCGCTCCACATTGTTCTCGGTAATCCTCTCCGACTGGAAAATCGGTCAAACGCTGCAAGGAAGGCGGCAGTCGAATAGTCGTGAACTAATTCGAGATGTATCGCTTTTGTAGATAAGCAAACGAAAAGTGCTATGTAAACTTTAATCGTTTTTCTTCCTCGTCCACTGCTTTCTCGTATCATAAATGGGCCTCCGTAATCCGTGCCTGTATTCTCAAACGGCCGTGCAGGAGAACATCGTTCGGTGGGTAAAGATCCCATTAATTGCGAAGATGTTAATGCTTTTTCACGGACGCATGTTACACATTTGTTTATCAGTGTTTTTACGGCACTGCGACCATTTATTACCCAATAATTCTCACGCAATGTTCGCAATGTTAATTGTAACCCGCCGTGTAATACATTTTCATGTATTTGTTTAATAATCAAATTTGTCAAAAAATGATTATAGGGAAGGATATAAGGGTTAGGGTCAATTCGCTTTAGCGTGGTATTGACAAGTCGTCCGCCTACGCGCATAATTCCTTCGCTATCCAAATACGGGTTTAATTTTAAAATAGATGAATTCTTATCAATCATTTTATTCGCTGATAAGCTTTTAATTTCGATTGAAAAGCATTCAGATTGTATACTTCGTATCAAAACAATTCGGGCGGCATGTATCTCTTCGGCACTGAGATGTTTATGTTTATTCTTGACTAAACTGGCCTTATTAACTAGATTACAAAATTTAAGTACATACGCCGTTACACGCAACAGTTTTGACCACGAAGAATAATTTTGTATAAAATCGAGTACATTCGATTTTAAATCTGTGGTATTGCAGCTTATTCGCTGTTCTTCATTTAATTCTATTTCTTGCGCCTTAGAAATAGGCCACTGACTTTTTTCCATAGCAAGCCAGTGTGGTCCCGAGAACCACAATGTTTTGTTTATAAATTCGGTCGTTGACACTCCTCTGGAATTGATATCGGCGAGATTTTTAGCCGATTTTACATAAAACCAATTTTCGCATTGTAAATTCGTTTGTATAAATGATACACGATTTGCGACGAAAGTTTTCCAATTGTGTGGTTGTTTTTGTAACCATGCAAGTACAATTTTTGAGTCACTCCAACAATAAATGTTTTCAGGTTTTACAACAATTGTTTCTAATACATGATTAATTAATTTAATTAATAAAGTGGCTCCGCATAATTCCAATCGCGCCAAACTTATTGTTTTTAAAGGAGCGACTTTACTTTTTGCCATCAATAAGCATGTATTTATTTCGCCGTTTTGCGAAATTGTGCGCGAATATACTACAGCCGAATATGCTTTCTCGGATGCATCGCTAAATCCGTGAATCTCTATCAAGTCATTATCACTTGAATAGTGGATCCATCGCGGTATTTTAACTTTACTCAGTTGAGAAAATTCATTAGCAAATTTTTGCCAAGTTTTTATAGCGGAAGATGACAATTCGTCATCCCAATCCTTTTTTTCAAGCCATAATGATTGTAAGAGAATTTTAGCATTTATTATAATGGGTGAAATCCACCCCATTGGATCATATAATTTTCCAACTTCCGACAATATTTTTCGTTTTGTATTTGCTTGTTCGTTTATTTCGTGGGTAATTATGTGAAATTCATCATTCCGTGGAATCCAAAAATTTCCCAGAATTTTTGTTCCTTCATCCGAATTAAATGTTAACTTAAAATTTTTAACATCTAATTTATCATTATCATCTACGAAAATATTGTCATCATTTGAGATCCATTTTCGCAAGTTGAATCCGCCTTTTGACATTAAGGAGTTAATTTGCTCCTTTTTTTCCATTAATTCAATTACATTGTCCGCGCCAAATAATACATCGTCCACATAAATTTGTTTGTTTAATATTTCAACAGCAAGTGGATATGCCTCACCCTCATCTTTTGCTAATTGTTTTAATACGCGTATCGCTAAGTAAGGCGCGCAATTTAATCCGTATGTTACGGTATTCAATTCGAATGACTTTAATTGATTTTCATCAAAATTACGCCAAAGTATATTCTGAAAAACGCGATCATCTTCATTAACAATTATTTGGCGAAACATTTTCTCAATGTCGGCACAACATACATATCTGTATTGCCGCCAATTTAATATTATTGATGTAATATCCGTCTGTAATTTAGGTCCAGTCAAAAGAATATTGTTTAAAGCAACTCCACTTTTTGTTGGTTGCGAGGCATTAAAAACAACTCGCATTTTGTGCGTTAAACTATCGGAAGTTATGACCGCTCGATGAGGGATATATAATCGATAAGGAGCTTCATCATTTGAATCGATAAGTGACATATGGCCTAATTGCTCGTATTCACTTATAAACTCCTGATACTGTTCGCGTATTTCTTTATCATTTAATTTATTTTCAACGCGGTTTAAGGACGCTAATGCGATATTAAATGATTCTCCTAATCGATTTTTAGCCTCTTTGTTTATAAAAGGTAAATTAACTATATATCTGCCTGATGAATCACGTTTATGTGTATTCTCGAAATGTTCCTCGCATAATTGTTCATCGGCAGTTAATTTACTAACTTCGGGAATTTGTTCTGTCTCCCAAAAGGTTTTTAATGTTTTGTTTATATCTTCGATGGTGCAAGTATTAACATGAATTTGTTTAGTAACTTGTTGTTCTGATATTTTACCCGAAATGATCCAGCCAAATATAGTTTCTTGCGCGATCAATTCAGAACTATCATTTCTAAACAATCCATTTTTAATAACTTGAGCATAAAGATCGGCGCCTATCAAAATATCAATTCGCATTTTGTTTAACGGATTAGGATCCGCTAGCTTTAAATGACTAAATTTATCAAAAGCTTGTTTATCCGTTAAAATACGATTATAATTCGTGATTTTCGGAACAATTAAAGCTTTCATTTCAATATAATCTTGCACTGGATTTTCAGCTTGAAGGCGCACTGTCGTTATATAATTAATCTTTGTGGCTTCTCTGCCCGTTATGCCACTTAATGTACAATTAATTTTTGTGCGTTTAAGTTTTAACAATTGAACCAAATGCTCACTAACAAAAGAGCATTCCGAACCCTGATCCAGTAAAGCGCGTGCTTGTATAACTTGATTATTTTCATTTCTCAATTTAACAATCATTGTTGCTAATATAACTTTTTGATTATCGTTATCATTTGAAATCAAGGCGGTCGTTAACCCGTTAGCATCATTAGTCGATACGTTTGTAGCTGTGTTTTCATTCGGTTCATTTGTTTGTTTATCAGTTCGATGAAGCAAAGTATTATGCTTTTTGTGGCAGTTACTACAATTAAATTTACTCTTACAACTGCTGGTTTTATGATTGTTTCTAAAACAATTAATACATAAATTGTTTGCTTTAACAAAATTAAATCTATCACTTACATTTAATTTTTTAAAATCATTGCAATTAAACAATAAATGCTCTTTTTTGCATTTCAAGCATTTAAGTTTATTTGATTCTACATTTGTATTATGCGAATCTACTTTCTTACTTTTATTAAATTTACGTTCATAATTTGTTGTCGAACTAGAGCTTACGCTCGTACGTTCGGTTTTCAGCGCGGATAAAATCATAATTTTCTTATCCATGAATTCTGTAAAGAGTTTAAATTGAGGAAACTCGGTTTCTTTGAAACTATGCTCCTCCCATTCTTTCTTTAAATTATTGCTAAGTTTTTGACACAAAATATGTATTAATAGGCTGTCCCATTTATCAACTGGACATCCGAGCGTTTTCAATGCACCTAATGCCGACGTAACAACATCGCGCATGTTTCTCAATTCTTTCAGTTGATCAGCACTTATATTCGGTAACAAAGTTATTTGATTCAGCAACTTATTAAGAATAGCTCTGTTATTGTCATAACGCGTTTTTAATAATTTCCACGCTTCTTTATAATTTTCGGCAGAAATTGGTAATGATTTAATTAAGTTTAGAGCTTCACCGGAAAGTGTGCTCCTTAGATATTCGAATTTATGAATATCCGTTAAATGACTATTTTCATTAATTGCTGCTTCAAATAAACTTTTATAATTAAGCCAATCCTCATACTCTCCGGTAAAAATCGGGAGTTTGAGTTTTGGTATTGTTACCTCTGATCTCGCAGGTGCTGATACTCCAGGTGTCATCATTGGAGGAGATGCTATTGTTGACGAGTGCATTGACCTCTGAAAATCCATTTCTCTTGCATCGATTTCGTTGGCTAAATACTGGATTGCTTTGTCGAATCCTTCTTCGGCTGCTTCATACTCCTTTTCCTGGACATATTCCAATTGCTGCCATTCTTCCTCTGAAATGCCTGCCTCCAATTCTGCATATAGTTGTTGACATTTCTCCATTTGCTTATTAGCATAATCAATTCGTTGTTTAAGGTATGTGGCGGTAATATTCGCCTGACCCTTCTTTTTCGTATTTTCAACCAAATTTTTCAATACTTTGGTTGTAAGTTTCAGTTCGCATAATAATTGTGTGAGCTCTTTGCTTAGAACCATTTTGCCTTTTATAATTTAAACTTAATTTAACAACTTTAATTTCCTGACTCCTTTTATTTTTACTAATTTAATTTTTCCGAAAAATCCGGTGCCGAAGGACCATGTTAGAAATTAGAGGCTTTCTAAGGGCCTTAATTTGTTTATCTGGTTCAAAGTTTGTATTTAAATTAGATTTATTTTAATAAAGTAAAATGAAAATAGTAAAAGTTAAAATCTCATTAATTTTGTAAATAACATGATAAATTAGACTTAAATTATAATTAAGGATATCAGGGTTTTATTTAATTGAAAACAGTCCAAATTTATTACAAAAATAACCAAATTTATTGCATTAACTAAACGGACATTTGAATACACTTATCAAGAAAACATAAATATGAAAAGGCTAATGATCACTCGCATTCACTCGAAAACACAAAATTTTACAAAGCCGAAATTGATTTGTTTCATATAAATTGCCAGTGGCCAATCGGCTTTAACTGACAATTTATTCTTCACCTTTTCTTTAATAATTTATTTAATAATTACTAAATTGACGCTTACTTGCGTTTGATAGTATATAAAACTTATAAGTTTCGCTTTTGATATGATCTGGCTTAGCGCTTATTTGCGGCTAAGTCCCGATTGCGAACTTATTAATTCGTCGTGAACATTGATTATTTTCAATGATTCACTTTTATTATTTGGATGGTCAATTGACCAGAGCTTCGCTATCAGCGATTTTGTGAGTCTCAATGACCACCGATGCTGTAATTGGGGGGGTTTATATACTTTCAGGTGGCCCGGTAGCGCACCTATCATAACAACATTGTTCAATTTTAAAGTTTCAACGGTAGCTAACGTTTTCCGTTGCCCCGCGCATACAAGCTCACTGCTATCGCGACGTACACTCTCACCCAGTATCGACTTTCCTTGTCGCTCAGTGGGTCTCGCACTCTACGCGCTCAGCTGTACATGCTTGCCACTATCGCGACACGCTCTCGCATTGGCTCGCATACATTCGTACCGCCTAACTTCTAATTTACCGCGTCTAATCTAATTAAAAGCTCATTAACGCGGAGCTTATTTTCGCCAATCATTTTCCAATTTTTTCGGCTACTTCCTAACAGTTTCTGGTAGCCTATTAGCTTTTCTCTTTGACCGCGTTTAACAACGCATTTTCTTTATTTTATATGCTATTTCCATACAAGTATTTATACATTTATCATAGGAATTTTCATTTGGCAATTTATTTTCATTACTTTTATTACGTATTTCTTCATAATATTCATTAATTTCTTTAGTAGTATCTTCTTCAATATTTTTAAAAATTTTATTAGATTCTTTTTCTTCAATTTCAGTAATTTTTCTTTTAGTTTCATTGGAAGTTTCTTTTGGTTCATTAAATTTTTCTTTGTATTCTTTTTCATTCATTATAATTTCTTTAAACGCGTTATCAAAATTATTTTCGTTACTTGGATTACTACTGGAATTAGGGATGGAATTAGATTTTAAACGAATTTCGGATCCTGAGACCTCTTTCCTTTCGAGGGATTTTTCGTTTTCTGAAACATCATTGGTAGTTTCAAAATTAGAGCAAGAACTTAAATTATGTTTGGATTTTGGATCCAACCTCTTTTTGAATGAGGTTCTTTGCTTTTTCTCGATCTCGTCCCTATATTGTTGACCTGTTGAAGTAGGCTTACGAATTCGACTAGAGCGCCTGATGGGCTGCACCACTAAGATTGGGTTGTCGATTTTGTTCCCGGACTCAAAACCATCGCGGTCAACAGGGTTTCGTGAAAGAGCATCAGCATTTACGTTTCTTTTGCCGTCTTTATAGACGACGTCGAAGTCGTACTCTTCGAGCTTCAACCGCCACCTCGTAAGTCGGGAAGTTGGGTCCTTGGCGGTGCGCATCCAGCACAAGGGTTTGTGATCAGTGACCACAGTAAACTTCCTGCCATACAGGTATGGTCTAAATTGGTGAACGCAGTACAATACAGCCAGAGCTTCCTTTTCGTAAGTGCTGTAATTGCGTTCGGCTTCATTCAAAGAACGTGAGACAAAAGTGATGGGGCGGTCTTTTCCAATGGTGCCTTGGCTCAGGACACCACCAATAGCATAACCGGAAGCATCTGTGGTAACCACGAAAGGTTTTCCAAAATCAGGATATTGCAAAACCGGCGCGGTGCATAATTTTTCCTTTAATGTATCGAAAGCTTTTTGTTGTTCATCTTGCCAATCGAACTCAACATCCTTTATTCAACACCAAACTTAATCAAAGGTTTGGCGATTTCGGAGAATTTTTCGATAAAGCTCCGATAATATCCAGTTAAACCTAAAAATTCTTGTATGTGAACAACCTTTCTTGGTCGAGGAAAATTTGTAACGGCTTCCAGATTTGCGGGATTTGGTTTTAAACCATTTTCAGTAATTATATATCCCAAATATAAAACTTCTCGGTTAAGGAAAGAACACTTTTCTGGTTGTAACTTGAGATTAGCCCTTTTTAATCTTTCCACCACCTTTAGATACTTATTACGATGTTCGGACATATTTTTGGCATATATCACAATGTCATCCATATATACAAAGAGTTCAGAATCTTGCAATCCGGATAATACAATATCCATCAGTCTTTGAAACGTGGACGGTGCGTTTTTTAATCCAAATGGCATACGTTGAAATTCGTAATGACCATGTGGAATAGAAAACGCAGTTTTATGCGAATCCTTGGGGTGCATCTTGATTTGGTGGAAACCAGAAGCTAGGTCAAAAATACTAAAATATTTCGCACCCCCAAGTTTGTCAAAAATATCCTTGATGTTAGGGATAGGATATGAGTCACCGATAGTTTTCTCGTTAAGTTTACGGAAATCTAAAACCAGTCGCCAACGTTTATTACCTTCGGCGTCAGGTTTCTTCGGAACAATCCATATGGGTGTGTTAAATGGAGATTTGGAATCCTTAATTATTTCTTTGTCGTATAGCTCCTTTACCTGGCGATTCATTTCTTCTTTTAGTGTTGGCGGGTAAGGGTATTGTTTTACGTGAATAGCATTTCCATCTGTGGTGTTAATTTCGTGATACACCTCTTCTGTGCAAGTTAGTTTTTCTGTAGGTAGGTGAAATTGATTCGCACTTTGTTGCACTAGATTAAGCACTTGACGTTCTTCATAATTAAGGTGATCAGTCTTAATTAGTTTTAGGACGTCTTCAGTCCTCTGATCGGTCGCGACAACCTTGCACTGTTTTTTAATGGTCCTCTTCTTTCTTCCAGTAATCCTTTTACCAAACGCAGGTAAATTTGGAATGTTGTGGTTCAAGGGTGGTTCAATTAGTTCTTCATATATTTTGCTAATTTCGATTTCTTGTAGCCTAAGCGCGGGTATGTGAATTGTGTTAGTTTCGTTGCTAAGATTGTACAATGGTACGTACGAGTATCCATTAAAATTATTTACTATTGCTTCGCCTAGAAATACTTGGTCGTTAAAAGAGTAACGCGGCGAATAAAATTTGGTATTACGGCTGTCTTTTGCCAAATGTCCCGGTCTCTCGCATATTTGAAAAGTCGAAGGTCTGGTGGGACAGAATTTTGCTTGATGGTCAGTTTTATCGCACAACTGACATGCTACTTGAGGCTTGGATTCCTTTTTAGCCATCAAGGGGCAGCTTTTTGGGCCCGGTTTCGTCGCAAATAATGCAGGCAGTCAGGTGGGTATTTTATAGACTATGGACAAGATCAATTAGGTCGATTTCTTCCTCTATTTCCTGGGCCTTTTGCCCGGCTGCTTCTAAAGAGGCGGTGACAACGTTCTTTACTTCGCGCGAAATATCTTTTCTCAACCCGGTAATAAAGAAGCTTTTAACCTCGCGATCAACTTCTGCGCGTAAGGCTTCTATTGCTGCATCGCCATTAACTCCTTCCTTCTTTAGCTCTAGGATAGCTTTGCCTAATTTTTTGACTTTGTAATAGTATTTTCGGACATTCTCGTTAGGTTGTTGGCAAACAGTACCTAGTTTTCCCCACAACATACCCAACGTTTTCTTAGGTCTGAATATTTTTCTCAAAGCATCTAATATGCTTTGAATATTGGCTGGCGCGGTTTGCGTGTAGATTTCGAGGGTCTCTCCGCTCAGTTTGCTTCGCAGGGACTTTACCAATGGTGCTTCGGCATTGTCAGGCAACATAGCTTTAGCGTCATTGCAACCCGATGCAAACTGCCCGAAAGTGCACCCGTCAATTCCGCCGGTAAAGTGCGGAATAACTAGAATCGCGTCGCTTAATTTTACTTCAAATTGTTGAGCCATGTTTATTTGTTGGTTAGGCTCTTCTAAAGGAAAATGCGCTTCTTGCGGTGATTCTATCGTATCAACTGGAATTTCCGCGTCTTCGCTTGAGACAGTTTCAGGCAAATTTTGAAAAAGGATTTTCGCGACTTTAGTATCCTTTTTCTCGGTCCCCTTTTTATTCCCTTTTACAGGTGTTTTCTTGTATAGGACTTTCTCGGGGTCCAAATTCTCTTTTTGAAGAAGACCTCTAGTTAGAATACGGTTGTCGTCTTGATTCATTAAAAAGGTTTAATATAACCCAATTTATTCATAGGTAATGATTTTAAACAGTACTTCTCATAATTTTGTTGTTGCCTTAATAAATTTAAAATAACGTAATATGTTCTCTATTTGTTAATGTTTTATATCAAGCTACATTTAATCCATTTTGTTAGTATATTATTCTCTTTTGTGTACTTAATGAAACATTTATTGTATGTTGATTTTTCCTAAATCTTAATTAATTCGCCGGATTTTAATCCTTGTTTGATTAATCACTTGTTAGACAATATTATTTAGTAAATATTCATTAATCATATTTTATTGTAAAATTAGTTTACTTAATTAATTTATATGAATTATTTTGATTTGTAATAGTACTTATTTTATTTGTAGAATTGTTTTTATTGTTGCTTTCTTAATAGTTTTTATTTTATTAAGCAAATATATTTTATTTAATTGTTTTAATTCAAAATTATCGTTTTCGTTACTTGATTACGAGATTTCATAATTAATGTATTATGCAATTGTTATTTTTATTTAAGAAAAACAATGAAAGTCTTATTGAATCTCCCTTTTTAGTTTAAATTGACTCATGTTTAATCATTTTAATTTTCATTTAATTCTAATTTTATTTATTGTATTATTATTATTATTATTTTTTATTGTTATTATCTAGTTCTATTGTTATATTTATACAGTAAGTACACAATTTATTTGTTTATTAATTATGTATTAACTTTTGTAATCTTATATCATAAAAGAGAAAAAGGTGTCTATCTGATTATGTTTGTTGTTAATTAGATTTAGACTATGCTCAAAATATTGCTAATGTTACTTATTAATTAGTTTGTTTGCGTTAATTCAATTATATGTCAATTAAACAGATTTTAATTAATTTACGTTTTTGTTATAAAATGTGTTTTTAATCCTTATTTATTTATTTTATAATAATATATATTTTATTGTTTAGTTGTTATGGTGACTGTTTATATCATAATTGTTATTATCTTATTACTTTTTTCTTAGTTTAATTAATTATTCCTTATTGTTAAATAATCTTTTGAAAATTCTAAAGTTTAATTATTTACTCGCATAATTCTAGTTCTCTTGATACTCAGTTGTTGGTACTATGATTTTCACTATTCCGGTGATTTCTTTATTCCTAATCGTATACATTTAGATGGCACGATCTTTATACTGACGCTGTACAGCTAGTGTCCTTCTCTTGCTCATAGGCGCGGAAAGTAACAGTTAGGTCGCGGCAATGAGGGTTGCGGGCAAGCCAAATAGAAATGTTATAACTCAATGCTATCATTCATTGTTATTTTGAGGCTCAATTGTTTATGTTTTCAAGTGTAATGTTTATATGTTTATATATTTTATTTACTAGAAATCTTATAAAGAGAAAGAAAAATTTATCAAACTAATTCGCTGTTTTCTATCGAATGCGTGATGTCGATTTATTGCAGATATCGAACTTGTTGAACAATCTGTTTAATAATTCATTATATTTTGTCCCCTATCTTCCACATATACAAATTCGAGTGGATCACATTCAATGACAATGTAACTAGGCCTATACAAAAACTTAAAAAAGCATGTGGCACATTGTGACATTGGCTGAATGTCAAATATTTTCCGGTTGCAGACAGAACAGTTTAAAGTATTAATCAACGCTGTGTGATATACGGCGTGGTAAGCTACTATTATTTCCCCTAATGCTCTACAGTGGTTGCAAACAAATTCCTGATCGGCTCTATATGAACTTACTACACTTTCTTCTGTAGTTAGTCTAACACACCAAAGATCCGTATATTGATAACTTGGATTCATTTCAATGTTTCATATGGCGGATAAATAAATATCCTAAATTAGAAAAATCCGGGTTTTAATTAACTGGATAAAACTTGACAGTTTAAGTCTTTATGGAGTCACAATAATAATTTAAACATGATTGTGTTTAATTGTTACCTTGTTTTTGTTAAATAAAATTATCTATAAAAATTTGTTTTTAGAATTTGTTTCATTTTAAAATCCTGACCTTTTTATTTTATTCATTATTTTTAACTGAATTTATTAGTAAAATAAAAAACAATAAACATATTTCAATATTATTTTGAATAAAATTATGTTGGTCTGAATAAATTTAGGTGAAAAACTAGTTTGTTTTATAAAAACATCTAAAATATATTTACTAAAAATAAGTTGACAGAAATTGTTCATAAAAATTGTATATGTTATGAAAATCACGTAATAGTTTTTGTGTTATTGTTTAAAACCTTGGTAACCATTATCAATAGATATATTAAACATCCGAAAATAGCGGACTTTCATTGGTTTTATATGTATAAAAATTTTATCGTGTAAAAAAAAAAGCAGCGTTTGATATCAAATGAATAAGTGTTACATAAAAAAACATTTCTTTGGGAGCAAAACAATGTACATCCTACCGGCTGCGCCAAAATTTAACCCTCTGTTACGTCGTGGCCAGCGCAACGAACAGGGTTAAAGGGAATATACAACTATGGCAGATGCTCAAGTTGTACTCTCGTTAGTGGCTGTAAATCAGATTTTAGAGAGAATCGTCGTGCTTACTATTTTCGTTGTCTCGGGTACAAAGGAACTCTGCTGCCTGGTCGTCTTGCTGCTTCCCTTGGATGGCAGGCACAAATAATCGTCACACCGTTTCAATGGAACACTTGTTTATTGAATTAAATATTGTTTTTCACACTTTTATGCTCCGTTCTAACATCAAAACTTAATTGAGTAAT
>JABFPD010000195.1:0-13903 GCA_022817545.1 Cremastobaeus sp. ZL-2020 | reverse complement strand
GACATTTTTTCCATATGCTAAACATACATTTCTAGAATTTGTATATCTTCATATGCAAATATTCAATATCCTAAAACACAGTAGTCTTTAAATTGACGCCATTTTGAAATGTGCAAATATGTGCAGCTAAATTGTTGAGAAACCTATTTTATATTAAAAACCTCGCCTATGGAGCTAAAAATCATCGCGGAACTTCGCGGAACTCAAAAGATATGCTCGTTTGAAAATTAACATGGAAATCCCCATATAAGAACGATTTATGCCCTACTTTAAAAAGGAGTCTGGCTTATAATTATCGACTGTAGCATCTTTTTATTCGTCAATTCCGGTTCTAACATAAGTATAAATGTAATAATTACACGGTTTTACGTTACAAGGATGACAAAAAACCATTGCTTTCCATTCTCAAATCAGGACAAAAAGCACCACTCTCCGTGCACGTGTAATGACAAATTGTTTCGATTATAGAATGACTTAGATTACTCAAGTTCATACATTATAACAGTTTAATTTAGTTTCGGGTGAATGAAACATTTTATTCAACTACTGTCTTTCAGAAAGACGCAAATAAAAGCGGATTGACTTATAATTTATGACAATGATGGCTTCAAATATTGATAGAGTCCGATAACGTATCACTTAATTTGACGTTAAATAACGTTAAATCTGTTTGTCTTAATTTATGTTCATATATTTGAATATATCTGTGTAGATGTGGACCGTCGTAAACTTTGATCATATCTGTTTATTATTGGTCATATCTACAAACAACTAAACATACAAACGAAGATTTATATACTTTAAATCAAAATCTGCAATTTACGGTCGCGCTCAAAATAGTATCATCAAATATAATTAGAAACAATCATTGGTAATCGAATGCAATTTAAATGTTTAACTAACTTGGAAATTAATGGATGGCTACAATTTGCTGAGTAAAATTATCAGATTTTGTAATATCTGACCAATGTCACAGTATTTAGTGATTTGTAAAAATCCGCAATTATATGTTACTGCTACCCGCGTTACAGGAAAATCAATAAAACAAACAACTGCGCTATGAAACGATCAATTAGTGCAAAGAAAATCGAAGCCACACTATCCATAACCGTCGGATGGAAATTCTAACGACTCCAGAGTGTCGCTCCCTTGAATGAGAATAAGAAATGCTTATCGAAAGAAACGTCGCGGTGTTGTAAATTTTGAAACGAAACATATAAGAAATCACGAATAGACCCTGCTTTCTCCATGGGTTTCTTCATTTCGTGATTTCACGTGAAAAATTGTCGGGTAACAATTTATATTCTACGAGAGGTAATAAAATAAAAATTGTAATGGCGCAATGAAAACAATGGAAGTAATTACGTCATTTCTGAATGATTGATATAACTTTCATAAATATGACTAAGAATCATAAAAACCTGATTGTTACTTGAACCATGAATATAATCTTCATTAATTGTTCGTTACTCGGGATCTCGGAATAAAGAGCGAAGTTTAAGTTCAATGTTTGTAACTGAAAAGAAGGTTATTAAAAAAGAAATAAGTTGCTGTGATAATTTGCTAATATTCACGAATATAATATAGATGAAATGAATTTTCAGATTCACGTGGTTTACTGCTTAATGTTAATTTATTATTACTATGGCTATAAACTGAAAAAATACAATTGATTCACTTATCCTCTGGACAGGCCCGTAGCCAGAATTTTTTTTAGGGGGGGGCTTCGAGATTTAAAAAATTGAGGAGAGGGATTTATTATTATAATTTTCTGTTAACAGACTTTTATCTTTTAACACTTTATTAGACGAGGTCTAAAAATATAAAACATGGATTATTTTCGCGTTTAGAAGAAACAATATGTATAATTACAATAGAATATACGAATAATCAAAGTTTTAGAAGGTATCAATTACAGAAGTAATCTTCTAATCTTTCTCCCAGCCATAATGTCGATTACTTTGTCTGGGTCCACGGTGATATCCCAGTGAACTGAAATCATAGCCAGTGCACTCAGTCTGTTGTCGGCCATCACACTTCGAGAAAAAGTTTTGACTCTTTTCATTGTAGAAAATGATCTCTCGACACTAGCTGTTGTTACAGGCAAAGTAGCTAAAACAGTGAGAAGGTATCTAATTGAACGAAAATAGACTGGATCACAGTGCTCTAACACTTTTAGCACCTCCGTGTTAACATCCATGGTGGCAGCTGTTTCACACCACAGTTGATATTCGGCTTTCACAGCAGAGAGTGACATTCTGTTATCAAAATACTGTGCTAAATTCTCCAACTTATTTGCTTCACGAACGGAAAGGTAGCCTGGAAGAAGCATCTGGAAACTTGGAAGAATATCTTCATTTGCTATAAATCTATCTTCTAAATTTTGAATCAAACTGTCAAGGCAAGGGATGAAAACCGTTACTCTATAATAGTTTTCGGCTGAAGTAATTTGTGGATTTGCGCGCTTTGTCTGCTTTGTTGAAAGTCGTGGAATCTTCAGGTCAATTTCAAATACTTCTCTTGAAAGCTGCGATGCTGATTTGAAAATTTCATTGAAGATTTTCTCTGCGTCTTTTCGATGATTGCTTAGAATGTTAAGAACCTCTTTCGCATGTTGCAAAGCCGATACCAGATCGAGAGACTTTTCTTGAAGAAGAACAGACAATGGCAATGTAAGACTGAAAAGTTTCTCACAAATGAAAAGACTCACGAGAAATTCACTCTTCTCCATGGCTGCCAATAAAGTAGAGGCTGTTGAAGAAATATTTCGCGTCGTCTTACAGATTTCCTCTAAACTGATGCAAATCGGTTTAAAGAGTTCGACGAATGTTAACACACTGTCATGTCGTTCGATGAATCTCGTTTCGCAAAGGCGAAGAAGTCTTCTTTTTCTACTCTCTGGTATATGGACAGAAATCGCATCCCGAAGAGATTTATTAGCGTATGGATGATTTCGAAACATATTCGCTACTTCGTTGATCGTACCAAGGCAATTTCTAACCATAGATATAGACATAGTATTGGATAACGCAAGATTTAAGCGATGGCTCGCACAATGAATGTATCTCGCATTTGGGTACTGATGCCTGATTTTGGATTGAACACCACTAATGTGACCTGCCATCGTCGCTGCACCATCGTATCCTTGCCCAACGCACTTGGTCATATCAAGACCTAGCTCATCGCAGCGCTTCAATATAACTTTGGTTAGGTTTTCAGAAGACTGGTCATGAATCGGAAGAAATCCTACAAAATCTTCTCGTATTACCGGAGTTTGCGAATCATTCACTGAGTCTATATATCTAATACAGATTGAAAACTGTTCTGTGCCTGATACATCCATGGTTTCGTCAGCAAGTAAAGTAAAACAACTTGCGTTGTTAACTTTCCTGATTATTTCTTCTGTGATTATTTCAGAGCATGTCTGAATAATTTCATTTTGTATATCCGGACTCATATATGTGGCATTTTTTCGGCTGCTAATGACGTGCCTTCTCAAATCTTCATCGCCAGAATTTGCTCTAAATCTTAACAAAGCTCGGAATTTACCATCCTTTTTTTCCGGTTTTTCTAAACTAAGAGGTCCGCTGTCACAATCACCTCTGAGAGGCAATTCTTGTTCTGCACAAAATAGAATGGTTTCTATTATTGGTCGAATAGCTGCTCGATTTTCTTCCTTTTCTTTAATTTTTTGAGTATTTAATTGAGACACGATATCTTGACATTTTCCTGCTGAAACTTTAAGAAATGCCTCTGCCATCACAACACAGTTTTTGTGGTATTGCCTACTTGTGTGCTTTAAGAAAGCTTCCCTTGCTTTTTTCCAGTCCCGAAAAGAACTGGTGACTAATTTTCCTGGATCTTCATGGCATCCTTTCCCGACTCCTTCATGAAAAAATAAACTACAAGGCTTGCAATAAACTCCGTCTTCACTTTTTGAATATGCAAGAAATGGAAATCCCGTTTCTGGATCTGTTATCCATTTTTCTTGGAAACTTCTGTTTTGTTTCTTACCGGCAGTCACTGGGAAGACAAATGGTTGTTTAGGGACCAAAGCAGAAGTAAGTATTTTTTTCTTCGTGTATTCATCTAACAATTTCACCTGATCTCTCTTTACGTTTCCGATGTCGAAGTTATCATTCCAGAAATCTATTGTTGAGCTTTTCATCAAGTTCACATCAAAGTCATTTTTAGATGATGCTGTGTTTATTGAATCAGGTTCAACAGTAGCATCACTACTGAAATCTGTACTAGAAGTAGAAATTTTAGGTGATTCTTCGTGTTCAATATCGTTGATACTGGCATTACTGGACGATGATTCTGTTCATGGAAAAAATAAATCCACAATGAATATCTGAATCTGAACTATTTCTTTGATTTTTTATATTAATCGATTCAGTATTAAACTATATTTACTCAAAAATTTATTATTTGATTTTATTAAATATTTTTTTTTACAAACTATTAATTAAAATTATTTTGCAACAAACCAGTTAAAATTATGTTAATCTGCGAGTGTTCGCGTCAAGGTGTATAATGCCAGTGCTTAAAGCTGTGTTTCCACAAAACTGATCAGAAGAGTACTACTTCTGTTTCTTATTTACATAAAAGTCATGTCAACAATATTATTATTCAAATCATAAATTAAATTTATCTACAATTCAGACTAATTTTATATGAAATAGTGGGAGAATACATAAATATATTTTCAAAAATATAAGTCTAAAAGCTAAATATAAAAATAATAAATTACGGGTATGAAAAAGTTAAATCTGCACAACTTTTTATTATAAAAAAAGGATCCATGTAATTTACTTATCTCAGGATAATGTTTTTATGGTTATTTGTAGTATCCAGCTAAAGGGCATTTTAAAAAATATTAAATTACCAACAAAAAATATTTGTTTTTATGTAAAATTTGATTATGCTATGTAAAACCTAAGTTATACTTAAGATTGTGACTAAAATTTCAAAAAATAACAGTAGTTAACTCGTAATCTTTTGTAATGAATAATTCAATAACACATGATTGCGTGAAATAATCATAGTAATTAACTGATTTTTGCAATTTACCACAGATTCATTAAATAAAAGTATGTGTGCAAATGTATAATTTTGTATTTACTATATGAGCAAATAAAAAAGTAAAAGTCTACATTGCGAAACAACAAGTGCATCAAAACATAACCTCTACTCACGATTTGAATCTAAATCAATTTTAGGTTTCTTGAAAAAAGATGAGATGCTTAATTGACCTGTTAATGTTTTAGATCTCTTCATTTCAATAACTCTGGAAATACTACTAACACTCATAAAGTCAAAATAGTTTTAGGATATATAGTGCATCGAAAATACAATTCAATGTATACAATGAAATTGGGCACAACAAATGATGGCGTTAATCGACTACAGATTAATCGATTAAACTTCGATAATTGGGCATCCCCAATTATTGAAGAAAACTTCTTGATAGTTATTGCCGAAAGTCTCATCACAAAATTTGGAATTAATATAAGACTGTTTCAGTGTATTATTATATATATTTTATTTATACAAATAAAATGTTACGTTTTTGTTGAACTTTTAAATAGTAAGATGAATTTGAATAAATTTAAACTAAATTTAAGGGCTGAAGACCCCTATTTTGGGGGGGGCTTCAGCCCCTCGAGCCCCTCCCCTGGCTACGTGCATGACCTGTAATGGTCTCGCGGTTATGGTCGTCCGTAAAAGTTGTCGCAATCAAGATGCCGTGATCGATTCTCGTCGTGGCTATGTTTTTTTATTTTTACTGGACTTTTGTAGGCGCTTAGAAAACGTCGTGGATAACGTTTACAAGATGCTAACAATAATCAAGAATTCATTTTAGGTTAAAATTATGCAACGTTTTCTAGATGTTCACTAATCTTCTTGTTGACGTTAATGCATTTCGTGTAGTAAACCCTTTTATAACCAAATGTATGCGACATTTGATGGTTTATAAGAGTTCTTCTAAACATAAAAGCCCATTTTTGCAATGTATTCTAAACCTTCATGAGTGTTGCAAATAACACTCTGTAGAGGTTTTCTAAACCGTGTTGTTCCCTATGGGTTATACAGTCCTCGTGAATGTATAATAATATAATAATTTATATCTGCGAATCTTGCATAAAAGTGTCATTTAATGTAATTAGATAGGAAATCTATTTGTGACAAATCGATTCTGCATGTATCAATACAACCGTGTCCACAGTGAGCCTGTTACAAGTCGATACCGTTCTAAACTTGGATTTCATTAGGAATACAAAAACAGCTCCTAATTCAAGTGGTGCTCAATCGATATTAAAATATTCCATATTTCACAATCATTTCTAAAAATAACCAACGTTTAGTCATAAATGTTATTAATCAAATCTCGCTTTTTATCTGTTTATTTCTTTGTTTCATACATTTGTCAATAAATCTATAACGGTAACAGAATTTTTAACTTCGCAATTATTTCTGTTGAAATTATTCACCAAGAACTTCGCGGAAACAATTACTCAAAAAGGTTAGCAATTTTTAGCAAAGGTAAAACTGTTAAAAAAACGAGCATATATACTCAAAGCAGAAATAGTGTCAATGTTCGAGCGCGGTTACAATTTATAGGGTTCGATCAACCTTTGCATATCCCTTAAAGTAAAATAACCGGCGAGTTCGCTGAGGGAGGTTTCAGGAGGACTAAATTCCGCAAGATACGAGTAGATTAATTCCGAGCCAAGTCTAAAAATAGATGCTATTTTGCAAAGGTGTTCAACTCGACGACCTATAAAGTTACTATAAATAGGGTATTTTGTCAGGTCTATTCTTTTTAAGTGTTCCTCGACATGACTTTTCTGGCAAAATCTTCGCAACTGATTATCCGACTTCGTCATCAGATCATACAAGCTATATATATGGGTTTCCGGAAAAATTTCGTGCTTGGTCCGCTCAATTTCTTCCATACATTGAGCTTTGACATCTTGGACGTGGAGATCACACACCAGTTCATCCAAACACGACATATTATCTTTCGAGACGTAAGCGTTCAGTGATTCCAGAACTAGGACGTGTCTGGCCAAAATAACTGTAGCATCACTAGTTTTGTAGTCCCTGGAATCTTCGTTGATCGACAAGTGCAGGGGTGTCAAATTCTGGGACCCGGTGATGTTAATATCCACGCCATATTCCAGCAACAAATTCACAATTTGAGGATTGACCTTGAACGAAATGACAAGGTGGAGGAAGCTGTATCCTTCCCTGGTCCTCAAACTGACGTCAGCCCCGTGGACCAAAAGGAGTTTGACCAGGTCTGGCGAATTCCCGATTATGGCCACCTTCAGTGGGTTCTCATCTGCTGTTGTACTCAGTGCGTTGACGTTCGCCTTGTTGTCTAGCAACAGCTCAATGAGATCTATCGAACACCTGCTCCCGCAGGCCTTGTAAATGGTATCCGACTCTTCGATCTTGGCCCCGTAATTCAGAAATAGCCGGCTCATGGGCTTGTTGTTTCTGTAAATGGCATACGTCAAAAGGGGCGAGCCTCTGATGTCAGCCAAATTCAGGTCTATCCCGTATTCCAGCAACAATTCCACTATTGCTATATTACTGTATATTCTTACCATGCTTATAACACTATATAACTACAACTGCGTGTTCATAATTTTTTTGATATTATTAGATATTGGGCTTTCATTTATTTTCTAATAGAATTTGCCTACCACACTTCATCTACATTCTTATTATTCTAGAAGTTGTTTTTGAAAATTGATTAACAAAAACATTGTTCCAGATAAGTGAAAATTGGAAAATTCAGTGAAATATTCATTCGATCTTTTAATTACAATAATTATGTACATATTTCATGAATAGTGTAGATGTATACACTGAAAGTGGAATTTATCAAAGGATGGACTAATCAATGTCAAAACAAATTGTATATTAAACCCTCAATTGTTCATTTTAAATTGTAAAATCTGTGTAAATTTTACCAAATTATAATCAAAGAAAATAAATTCTTTAACTCTTAACATAATAAAAATTATACTATAAAGGTTAATAAAAATTATTGAAATGCAATGCTTTCCATACATGCTTCAGTCGATAATGAATTAAGAATTTGATTCTAATTTCCATTCTGCATGACAATTTTTTATCAAGAAAAATTTAATATATTGTCTGTTGATTTACTTATATTTACTGAATTTACTGAATAAGTGTAAATATTTATAAATTTCATTATTTCAATTACTTATTATTAATTAAAGTAAATGGTTGTGAAATTTTGACTTAATTCTTTCTAAAATTCAATAAACAATTCCCCATGATTTTATACAACATTATAGAAGATTTAATAAATAATCATTTACGACAATTTTTTATTCTTACGGTGATAAAAATTGTTATGTTGTAAATTACAATACAATTTATATTAAATTTTTTTTATATAAACACATCATTGCTATTCTCTAATGAAATTGATGTATATAACTCATAGAAGGCGCTGATAATGCTTCATACGTATTTGTACGTATTTTTCCACTTTACAAAAGTTTCTATACATGTATTTCTGACAAAAAGATCTGGCAACCTTGGAAAGGCTGCGTTCAGTCTGGATAACAGCTGTTGGATTGAAGGTCTAGTTACACTGTTGAAAATCCACGGAGTTAAGAGGGAACGAGTGAAGTGTAAATAATAGTGCAAATAATTACACCTTATCAGATTGTTCTTTAACACAGATCACGGTGTAAATTTTGATTTGGAAGTGAACGCATATATATGATCTATTTGCAAACATATTGTCCAAACTTCATATATCTGATTAAAGTTAATCAAAAGCAGTCTGTTTTCAAGGCAAAAAGAACAACATTTGCTTTTCGATTCGATCGAAAAAGAATACCTCAACCTCAAAATATTACACTTAACTCCGTTAAAGATTGTACCTCCTCGAACTCCCGATTGAATAAAAATTCTACACCGATAACTCCCAATTCACTCCTAATTTTCAACCGTGTATAGTCTGATTGAGGAGCAAGTTCCAGACTAGATCCATATGTGTTGTTAGTCTGGATGAATTACTGTAAAAAATCGGCTTCAAAAGCGTTCTATAGAGAACGTTTAAAACGTTTTGAGTTTACCGTTCTGTATAGTACATTAAAACCACTTATAACGTTTTAAACGTTCCCCTGGAAACACTTTTGAAACCGAGTTTTTACAGTGGAAGGTTAATTTTATAGAGAATATAGTTCATTATTAATTTTAAATAAATGTCCACTTAAATTTGGATATGTTGACATCTCAGAACTCTTAAACTGTCCATGACTGAGTATTTCACCTTATTCATAACCTTATTGTTTTGTCGTTGATTTTTGTGGATCAAAATTAGAATTTTGTTGCATTTCTTGAAAAAAATATGTTACGCTTTGAGTGTCTAATGTACGTAACTTCCCACGCAACTTTTTTTCTTGAACCATTTTTAATATGTTAATCAATTAGATATGAAATGGAAGATAAATTTTATAATTTGTAAATATATTTTACCATCATCAAATTATGTTATGAAATTAAAATATCTGTTTTTAAAGGACTGTAAATAACTGGAATGACAACTGGTGAACATATGCTTCCAGCGTTTATGTAACAGGCTGATCATTTTCGTTCAACTGCCTGACTAAACTGTTCGAGTTCGTAATAAGAAGCACACGCGCCTTCTGATTTAATTAATATACCAAGGGAGCTCGCTCCCGAGTTGCATGGAAACAGCAACACGTTTCCAAGCGATCAAAAACAACGAACTCTCTATCAACATCAATGCATGAAAATACATTTTTTAAGAAGTTTATGTTCTTAAAAAATTATAAAATTATACTCAATTATAATATACATAATTATAAAATTATACTCAACATTTTAAGAATGGTGCTTTCAGTTGGCCTTTTTTTCGTAAGAAGCAATGATTATAATGTTCACATTTTTATGTATAAAATATATAAGGATCAAAAATTGAATACAAAAATTTATAATATATTCTTAATAAGTAGTTCCGTCGGCAGGGATTCTAATTTTACGTTAAATTTAGTAGTGATTTTTTGTTTAACACTCTTCTGGTACAA
Organism: Cremastobaeus sp. ZL-2020; assembly: GCA_022817545.1. NCBI lineage: Eukaryota > Metazoa > Arthropoda > Insecta > Hymenoptera > Scelionidae > Cremastobaeus > Cremastobaeus sp. ZL-2020. The sequence goes on along the minus strand of JABFPD010000195.1, from coordinate 3,797 downwards.
GATTCATGTACACAAGACTCGATGGGCAGAACAAAGATAGAAAAAAACACTGTTTATATGTAACGCTGTCTTTTAATCACGTGACACCAATACTAGGTTAAAATCTCACCCTTGACCATTCGCGACGATGTTCAGGGAGGTGGGAGGTTGCTTCATCTGCCGTTTGGATAAAAGCATTTTTAGCTATATCTCGTAACCGATTCATGTTACGAAAATTTTACGAAGGACTTTTTTTGTAGATCATAAAATTACCATTTTTGCGAAAAACTTTTCTTTACAGATAATATTTTTTCAGGTTATGGCGTCGTGAAAATGTTTGTTTTGTTTTTTGTTTAACCCTTAATTAATCGCGTGGCGCCTGACAGGCGCCAAGCCCACTTTGAACTACGATATCTTAAATAATACAATATTTGCACGTTTGTCCTTCTATGTATTCTTCAAACAATCCTTTTTTAACAGTTTAAAAAAAAGTTCATGTCAAAACTCACTATAATAACGCTGAAAATGATAAATATCTAAAGCAATGCATAAATTTTGGCGCCTCCTAGGCGCCACGCGAGTGTTGGCGTAACTTCTTTTAGAAGGCTCAATCGTGATTTAATTGTGTTTGGTGTTATGTTTTTGACTTAGACATGTCGCATTATAGATTAAGATCCCTTAGTAAAAATCAGACATATATGGTTAGTCACGTTTTCATATATGGCCCATATATGTAAACGTGATTTTCATATATGGAATTTGTGGAAACCATATATGATAAAGTTAAGTTAGAAATAAAGTTAATTTGAATATTATAAACTGTAATTTCATATATATATATAAAACAAGTCCATATATGGTCATATATGTGTATATATGGTCATATATAAATTCCAAGAAGTCCATATATGTTTTCAAACTTTCTATATATGAATTCGTGGAAACATATATGTCCTATATATGCTTCATTGCTAATTTATAACGTCCCTGGGATACTATCAGGGATAGTAATAGTATCATATTAAATTCAAATTACTTCGAACTTAAAACGATATTAATTAATTTTTGTATATAAAATTAACATAATTTCATGAAAAACATGTTAAATCTTTGAATTAAACAACACAAACAATAATTCCCTGAAAAAACAGTAAAAATATTCAGGAATTATTCATATATTGGTCACTTTTCACTTTGGCGCCTGACAGGCGCCACGCGACTACTTATGTAGAAAACACAGGCGCGACTAATTAAGGGTTAACTATATTTATGTGTTGTAAATATTTATCCAAAATCGGTCCTTTAAATTTTTAGTCTATTAAATTACGAACCAAAAGCCATCAAAATGAACAAAATTGATCAAAATTTCAGTGTACAAAAGTATTTTGAAAATTCAAGTTTTTACACTTTTTTTGACAGGCCTCAACTCCACTAAAATAAAAAACAAGTGATTGGTAAATAATTGACGAAAATAGCAAATTTGCTTGCCAGTCCCCTTAAGAAAAAAACGTGAATGTCAATTTCCTAAGCGGCTAAATTGGAAATTTATTTGACTTTTCCTACCGGGATTTGTTCAATTTTGAATGTTGGTACTGCGAGTAATAATGCGATCGTCGACTTGGTGTAAAAAATGGAATTTATCTAGCTGGAAGCGTGGCTCGAAGATATAATGGAGATTTTTTTCAAACAAGCTGACTTGAATGGTTAGTCTTAAGTATACGTTCGCGTAATATCTCGAGATCGATCATTTCATTTTGCGACACCCCGCGTCGCCGGTGTAACCCAGGGGCAAAAGCGTGGGTGGCACGTCGTGCACCGCGGAAGCTCGGGCTCTGCAAACATCTCGCGTTCCTCTAACGAAGCGTTACCTCGGCGGTGACTCACCAATGTCTTTCGAAAGTGGAGCGCCGCTGCAGTAACGACAGACGTAGAAAACTGTCACGAATCTGTTATGAATATTTGTCAACTTCCGCGTTATAAATTCGCTGAGACCGACGTTTGGGAAAATGTCAACTATCGCAGCTAACCATCGAGAGTGCTTCAAGTTGACACCGAAGCGACCAGTTGGCCAAATGAACAATCAAGTCTTTATAACAGGCCAATCGAAATTGCTCGAGAAGCTTTTCAATGGTTCTAATTAGTTACGTAACGATTGAGTTATTTTCAGCAAAATTAGCCTAGATTTCACAAAGTTAACAATCGAGTTCGAAATTGAGTATCTGCTGGGAACAACATTTCAATGATGAGAACTTATAAATTAAGATGGTAAGTGATGACGGAGACAGTTGACCCGATGATACACTAATCCGTATAGCCATATACTGAAGAACGAAAAAGAAGAAAACGTTGGGGGAAAAAGCGTTGGGTGATTAGAGAGTGAGGGCCAGTATGAAGATCGTGGGACGTTCCCACACGTCATTCATGTATATTACTTTACATTGCATTATTATAACGATACGCTGCATGGAAAGCATACGCACAGATTGATCTCAAGGTTCGGTTTTTCATTCTCCATGCAATATATTGCCTGCAGAAATGCAACTTCATTAGCAACTTGTTCAATTTCAGCAGACACTTGGAACCTTCCAGAAGGTATGTTGCTATAGACAAGATGTTGCTTATTAGAGTAGTTTAGACTCTAAACTACTCTCTACTACTCTAAACTTTAGAGTCTGGCAACCGTCAACTGCGCGAAAACAACCAATATTATGCCGCCCACAAGCATCGCAGGACAATAGCGAACGTGACAGTAAAATTTGTCGCGAAGCCCGTGAAAATTTACAATGTCAACCTCGCGGTTGCCGTTATAGAAAATCTATTTTCATGACTTGTGTTGCGACACGAGAATCGTCGTAAAAAACGTCTAGTTGATTGAAAGTCGTAAAAGAAACGCGCATGTCTCGGTAAGTAAATGGCACATTGTTCCCTTAGGCGAACAATACCGCGTGGGCCTGCTACGCAGCAATGGCGAGAAAAGCAGATACGCACGTTGGATGATCCCGAAAATGCTTTCGACGCATTTCGTATTTTCGTTTCCTTCAATGCCTTGCCGCAATAAATGTTTCTGTGCTTTACAGAGTTCGTAAATAATTTCGTCTACGCACTGCCTTCTTCGGGAAAAAACATCCGTTGAAAACCGCCTCTGAAAACAGGCAGGAATCTGGTTACTTTGATATTTTCAAGACTATTTTAGTACGAAATTGATTTCTAAGTAATTGATAACGATGACAATTTCAGCCGAATTCTCCAAAAAGCAGTTTTAGTCGCTGCACGTTCGATCAAATGTTCTCGAATCGCGAGTGCCAATGGCTTCTGGCAAGGTCACACAACGTAATCGTGCATCCTGGCAAAGGGACTTGGGAACGGAAAATTCGTTCCATTGTAAGATTGTAGCATCTTTTGCGTTATGTTGGCAAAAAATTAATTATTTGTGTTGCAGCGTGTGAAGCGAAATTCAAATGTCTACATGAAAATCTCGTGCTCTTCAATTTACAACTCATTAAATACATTTGATTAATTAAATAACCAATCAGATGAACTGACTAACTGCATAGCAGTGAAACGTCGCACTTGGTCCGTGCGGGAGATCTGATCGCGTCTGAAACAGCGATTAAGTAAACACGAAGGAGTTTTCCAGCAATAAATCGACGTGACAAGAGTTTCAATCTCATTTCCACGTGCTTAGCCGTCTGAACCGGGTTAGTTCGGAAGGAAACCTGTTTCAAATGCGATGTTTTCTTGCAAAGGCACAGATAGTAAAACCGAAATACCAGACAGGTTGTCAACTCTTATTTTATGAATGAACGTGAAACGCCACT
>JABFPD010000194.1:0-13927 GCA_022817545.1 Cremastobaeus sp. ZL-2020 | reverse complement strand
TGTGCAACATGTGCACAATTGACGATTGCTTACTCGTGTGAGGTTCAGCACTCGGCTTCGCCTCGTGCATAACCTCCCACTCGTGTCAGCAATCGTCAACTTTGCGCACTTGTTGCACAAATAACTATTTCAGCGTTTAATAATTCAGATATTTTGTTTATAAAAAAAATTTTTTATAATAAAAAATATGTATTGACAAATTTTATAACTTGTTACGAATGTAAATTAGTTTCTCCGCGAATTTTCAATATGCTTATGACATCAAAAAGTATTTCATTCAAAAAAATTATCAATGTTAAATTCCCGGAGAAATTAATTTACATTCGTAATAAATTATAAACTTTGTCAATACATATTTTTTAATTAAAAAATTTATAAAATATATTTTTCAATTATAAAATGCATGAAATTCTTCATTGACCATTCAGGTACCTCTGTCTTTTAAACATAAATTCAACAGTTATTACAATTGAATAGAGTTGGCAGTATGCACCGACTCGTGCCTATAATGATGGCGTGCAGGTCGGAACTATGTATCGACGCCTGGATGGAGGGTTAAATCTACAGAGATCTATACGAATCCCTAATAAAAATAAGGAACATACATTCGATTTTTGCAATACGAATGTATGTACGATCGTATGTTCGATCGCATATACGATCATGCATACGGATGTGTGTATATACTCGTTTTCGGCAGTTGCAATTATTGCAGTACATTTGTACGTATATGCTTGTGTAATTCATACCTTTAAAATCAAATGTATTATCGTACACACAATTGTACATACGACGCGCCAATGCCACTGCTGAAAAAGAGAAGTACGTATATACGATCGCATGTACGATCGTACATACGACCGTATGTACGTACTACGTCGTACTGCAAAAACGAGTTCGTATGCACGATCGTATGTACGATCATACATGTGATCATATGTTCTTTATTTTCAATAGGGATTAGTGATACGCCCTTGAATTTAGCTTGAGAACATTTTTTTGTTTTTCCACATAGAGTCTCTGTAGATTTCACGTGCAATCGATGTTTGTTCGATTTTAAATCCATGAGGATTCCACTATACTAAAAAGGAAATTTCGCCCTTGTTTCCCCCATCGGATCCATGCGGATCCACTTTTAATTCATGTGGATTCCACTTCCGTCAAGTGGATCTTCCCTCTTCAATCCACGTGGATTTCGCGGGATCAGTCTGTACGGGCTATTATAACTTAACACTTATTCCCTTTTTTCATAATTTAACGCTGTGATGACTTTGAATTTGGGTGAAATTCATCCTTATTTAGAAGCCAGAGTAAGAATTATTAAAAGGTAATACTAAAATTTGTGCATCGACAGATTTTGATACATGTGTATTTATATGAAAGTTCTACGTTAGCACATTAATTATATGTTAATATTAATTAACATAAGAGTATGTACTTTAACCCGCCGCTGATCGCGCTGTAAGCTACCAGCTCACAAGAGAGAGAAATCTGAATACAAATTACGTAGTGGAAAAAAGACGCGATCAGCGCCGGGTTAATATGAGATTGTTTGAAATTTTTTTTTTGCTATTGTTATTGTAAAATCAATTGTTTATCCGCGAAAAATATATCTTCTTCCTGTCGTAGAAACTTTAAACTACTTTTTTTCGAAAGGAAATTTTATTTCGATTCAGAATCACAAATAAAATCTTCCGAGGCGCATCTATGATAAGAGAAATAAAATATGTTTTAAAGCGCGCACAGTCGTACGCGGGACTTACAGTACGCTCGGACGGGTCGCGCTACGAGCATTCTATTCTGATTTTAATTAATACGTGAAAATTTTTCGCTTATTTAACTCTGAAACTAATATGCTAACGTAGAGCTATCATATAAATACACTTTTGTCAAAATATGTCGATTGACAAATTTTGGTGTTACCATTTAGGAATTCTCTGTCACCACTTATTTGAACTTTTTATAAGAATTGGAATTTTGTATCATTTATACTATTTTCATCAAAATAAAAATTAAAAAATTGCTAATTTTATTTGCAACTCATATGATTATGAACAGAAAATTTCTATATCACTAATATATAAAGTTATATATTTCACGTCTGAAATTAGGAATTTAAACAGAAAAGGGATCATTGTCCACTTGTGTGAAAAAACGGTCACTGGAAGAAAAAACAGCGTCACATTAATGGCACAGATGCCATAGCGGACAATATACATTTGAATATGCAGAGCCCAAATTTCGAACCCAAACTGAATAAGAACCCATGCTGGTAGGTAATGGCACGCGCAGTGTGCTTTCAGGTAGTAAAATCCTTGTTGCTCTTAGCCGATTGCGTATTTACCAAATACATTGTCCACACATTAAAATGGTCATTCTGATATCATACAATTCGAAAATATGGCAAAAAGAAGAGTAAAATCTGTGTGACTTTATAAACAACTATTTTAATGAATTGAAAGATACTTTTTTAAATAATGATTTATGAAAAAAAATTGTTTAACAAATGTGAAAGTCATATATAATTGGAAATAAATTCATTTTTAATAGTATTTTGTTTATTTTGTTTGATTATTTCAAGAAATATTTTAGTAATTTATTATTTAACTGACAGAAGGAAAATATATATTACAGTGCATTAAAATTAAAAAATTTTATATATATACAGAAAAGTTTAATTAAACAATTGGTTCGATTTATTATTCAGGTTTTATTAGTTATCTGCTTTTAATCAATGTTTTTAATTGTATTTAAATTCATAATAGTTCAGAAAATAATTTTGATAATAAAAATAAAATTTTTCATTAAAACATACATTGATATTTATTATTTTTTTGAAAATTTAAGATGTGAAACATAAAATATAATAAATGATGGTTTAGAAAGAAATATATAACGTTCGAAATTTTCTTGAGGTCTTCATGCTTCATTATAGAATAATAGGATTATATTTTACAATGAAAATTTCAATCAGCAGTACAAAAGTGGTATAAATAAATAGTAGTGGAGTTTTATGATTTTGGGACATAGGTCATAAACCCCCATGCATACAATTTTCAACTCTATGTAGTTTGTATTGAAATGGAAAATAATTTTATTAAAAAATATTGAAACTACGTTTAATCAAATTAATATTAAAATATGGATAAAATATTTGAAGTTTATATTACATTACCACCACCTACAGGTAAAAACATAATAACCGGCTATAAGAAAACTGAATTGTAAAAACATTTTAAATATCTACCCTGCCTGCCATTGGCCCTACGATATGCTGCCTGGATAGCCCAGCGCCCGCTTCTTTTAACAAAGAAAATACCAATGTTCGCTGTCCATCGATAAGATTCTGACATCTATTACATTTTAATAGTGCTAGTTTTATTTTCTTAGCGTAATTTAGTATAATAATTACGCTGTACTATTTGATATTTAATAAAAAAAATTTATTATAGAAAAATTAAAATTTCATTTCTTTAAATTTATATGCCTTAAAAATTAATCAACTTACAATAAAATTGTAAAGTAGAATAGTACTCACGAATAGTACTCTATATTAATGAAAATTAAGTAAACAAGATAGCAAACATTGTGCTTTCAACCATTACACAGTATTGATATTATTTCGTATTATATTATAATACAAACCATATGATCCAAGAACTACTTTCCATTTAGATACAGTCCAAGAATTTTGCGGTTCCTCGGCACTTTTTTTTGCCTTGTAATAAGACGTTCCTGCTTTCATTGGAGGATAACAAACATTGTCTCCTTTAATCCAAATAGCTGGTACAAAATCAACTGATCCATCAAAGAATTCCAGAACCTTATAAGTTACCATTTTTTGTCCCTGGCAATAAAAACCATTTACTTTTTATATTTAAATTAAAAATTGAAATAATTACAATAAGTGATAAAAAGTATTATTTCAGATATTTTTATTAAATGTTCTTGGAAGTCTGAAACTGAAATATTACGTTTAAAAAATAAAATATATCTTCATACTTAATATGTTATACATTTAGTTCATAAATATTAATAGAAAAAAAATATTTTGCATCAAAAAACTTATTAGTCTCATGTAAACCAAACAAAAAGAAAATGCAAATGAATATTTTATCAAGACATTCACTCCAAACAAAGTAAGATCCCCGAAAACCACGGATTGTGTAAAATTTACATAAATCGTTTTTTCTGAAAATAATTTACATACATTTTTGATAAAGTTTGTATACACTATAAAAATTCGGCTTCAGAAACGTTCCATGGAAAATGTTTTAAACGTTATCACAGCGTTTTATATGGAACACTTTAATCACGAATAACGTTTTAAACGTTCCCCAAAGAACTCTTTTGAAGCCCAGTGTTTACGGTGTAATTACCCGATCTTTTTGGAAATAAATATATAAAGCTTCAGATCTATTACACGCAAATTTTACAACTCGGTGTTTTACTCGCTGTTTTCAGGAATCATAGTGTTACATAATAAATATTCAAACAAGAGAATAAATAAATTGAAGATATTTCAAAATGTAGCTAAACAATAAAAATACAAATTTATTTTATTATATTAATGACATGGCACGAATACAAATATGGCCTTTTTATCAGCGCGGTATAGAATAAAGGACACTGCAAAGACGGTACATGGGAACTTATAGAACAAGCAAGTAAGAAATGCGTTTTATATGTTAAATTCTATGAAAGTAAAATCAAACGTACTGCCTTTATTATTACACTATAACATTTCTTTGAACGAATGAGTTATATCTACTTATCAAAACCAATCAATAATTTTTATACATTTCATTCAAATTAAAGTAAAAACTCTGGTATATAACCAACTGAAACACGTCGTAATATTAACATAATATGTAGAATGAAAAGTTTCTGGAAAATCAATTTGAAACTGAATTGTTTAGTATTTACTTACATAGGTTGAACAGAGGGACCGAACTAAAAAGAGACCATCTGTTTTTCAAAATACAGACTGTCTTTTATTATATTGTTTTCTTTGTTGGACCTATGTAAGTAATACCAAATAATTCAGCTTCAATGTTATTTTTTCCGTTTTTTCACCGGTAAGCCACGTTTTTGCATTAATGCATTTCGTTAAAAAATTATTTACTCTGCAAATTATATTAATATTACAAAATTCTTGAGTTGATTGTAAAACGGAATTCCTTCTTTGAAATACGTTGTATTCAGTTTATTTAGAAATGTTCAATACAAACATCGGTTTAAAATATTTGGCAACTATTTTTGATGTATGTTTTTCTGGTATAAATCTTTTCACATAGAATATAATTCTGTGCTTGTGAGGAAAAACCAGGTAACTCCACTTTTGATGAAAATTGAGTTAACGTCATTTTTGCACTTGGTAGTACTTATATTTCGATCTGTAGTAGTGATTTTTATATTATTTTTGGTAATTTCAAATATTATGGTTTCTTAATGAATTTTTTTACTATAGGAATAAATGAGAATGTCAAACTTTAAAGGCATTTTTCTTGAAATGTTAAAAATGGAGTTACCTGGTTTTTCCTTGTAGCCACAGAATTATTTGTTGATTTATAATTTTTTAAATTTCTGCCGAAACATATAGACATGAAATTTCCAGTTGAAAAGAAAATAGAATATAAAATTCACCAAACCGAAATGTATCTGATAATTAGTTTGAATATTGACACTTCTTTTTTTCTTACTTTTTTCCAAGCTCTTGATGTCTTAGTTCACAACAGTTGATAATTTTAGACCACAAAATCACTTTATCAAATTGCAGCACTCCAGTTAGAACTATCCAATCCACACTATAGTCTTTTTACTTCGCGCTCCATTCTCCACTGTGTACAAACAAAGTTATAATGACCCTGCCACTCGCGCGTTCCAGCATTGTTTTGCTGTTATGTTAATGGTAGAAGTGTAAGAGGCATGCGCAAGCAGACGTTACACGATGCTTGTATCAAAATAGTGTTCGAAATCGAGACATAATAAAAGTTCAAGATTAAGGAAGTCTCACATTTAATGTGAGTATGATAATATACATACATAATTATTGGATAATCTGAACTTCTCTAAGTACAAACAAGCATACAATAATAATTATGATTATTCAATTTATCCTATAAAACCAACCAAGAACATGCAGATCATATTTTACAACAATAAAATTACATTTCATTACACATCATTATCGCATCGAGGAATCTTAAAATTGATTTGTATTTTCTCTGGGGGGCGTACATTTTATTTTCAGAAAGTGTTATAATATATAATATAATATAATATAATATATATTATATTATATAATGACGTTATAATTTAGGCAAAAATCCTGATTTGTTGACAGTTGTGAAAATACTCTTTGTGCGACCGACAAAGATAACCATGTGGCAATTCAATTCATAAACCAATTATGAAAATTCGCGAATACTTGCAGGTTAAATGTTATTAACCCTTATACATGGAGAAAAATTTGATAAAGAAATTGAAACATTTACTATTATAAATTTATTTAATATTATTAAATATATAATCGTTATTTACTTTTATATATAATATGAAATATTAATCAAAGCAAAGTATATTAGAATTTTTAATTGTTCATAGTAAATTTCGCAATTCAGTTTTGTAAAATATTTTATTTGAAAATTGCGAAAAATTTCCACAAGGTCTTACAATACATTTTCGTGATAAATCTGTAATCTACCTAATTGAAAAATATTACATCGAAGTGGCATGGGCCGGGTTTAAGATGCGTACAGTTAGAACGACCACAATTTAATCGGATTACATTTAAACGCCCACAAATTAAATTGAACACGAAATAATGAAACTATTAAAATGTACATAAATTTAATTGTTTTTATTTAATTTAATTTGCACACAGTTAAAACGACCGCAATATAAATTGAACACAATAAAGCGACCACTGTTAAAATTAACACAAAATAATTTGTATACACTTGTTTATTCAATTTAATATGCACACAATTAAAACGACCACATTATAAACCGTACACAATTAATGAAGCTATGTTCGCGATGTTGCCAACATATAGAATTCACTGCTAATGGCTTGGTGGTCTTGGTTCAAACGTTAGCAGTAACTTCTGTAAGTTGGCAACATCGAGATTTAGCTTCATTAATTGTGTACGGTATATAATGTGGTCGTTTTAACTGTGTGCATATTGAATTGAATAAACAAGTGTATACAACTTATTTTGTATAAATTTTAACAGTGCTCGTTTTATTGTGTTCAATTTGTGTTGCGGTCGTTTTAACTGTGTGCAAATTAAATTAAATAAAAACAATTAAATTTATGTATATTTTAATAGTTTCATTATATCGTGTTTAATTTAATTTGTGGGCGTTTAAATGTAATCCGATTAAATTGTGGTCGTTCTAACTGTGCGCATCTTAAACCCGGCCGTGGCATTGAACTCGAGAAACAAATATATTAATTATTGAAACATATAGAATGAAATCGAAATGTTTCTTTGCTGATTCAATTTCACTGACCTGATGTTATTGCCATAAATGTAAAAAAAATGCTCTATTTCGGAGAACTGAAGAGTCTCGAGGAATATTCAATATTCAAGTACATTTTGATGTTGATTAGAAAAGAAAGAAATTTTTTCTTCATATCATCTCATATAATTATGTAACGTGAGGCAAGGAAACTTTAGTTATTAAAATAACCAATATACATTAAATTCAAATTCATTTTTATTAAATGTTTTATATGCACAAAAGATACTTCTTAATATACAACACAGTAATTAATATATATACAAAATTAATTACACTATTTGAATACATTCGGTTAAAATACTGCCTAGCCAATTGTCATTTAACAACAATTGTTTGAAAAATAGGTATTTTTGCAATGTTTAATCGAACACAGTTTTCATTTTTTTATTCTAAATTTTACACAAAAAAATTATTGATTATAATTTTGATAATAATTTTTATACAAAAATATTTGCTTATTTTTGTACAAACACAAAAAACGTCAAACTTAATTTTTTGTCTTCATCTAGAAGAATAATGTAAAATAATATTCTTTCTTTATAATTTCTGTGTAAATTAGGCAAAACATCGAGATGATTGCATACAAAATACGTTTATTGAACTAATTTGTAAATTGTAAAAATTGTACAAAGAAATTTCCATTTAAAGTTTTGCATATAATCCAAGTAATTATTGTCAACATTTATTTACGGATTTTGATGTCTTTTGAGTATGTAAATCATATTAAATGTGAAACCAATAAATACAACTTTATTTATACTTATAAAGAATCAATGTAAACAATTAATTTATTCAACATATAAAACTTCTAAAAAAGGGGTTAAAGAATTTTGTAGTTTTTCATTCCAAATACAATATAAATTTATATGTATTTAGATTTTAATTTCGCAAATTTTTCATTGAACTTTTAAAAATAATTTATTGCTTTGTCATATAGTAGATACTTGAATAAGGCTAAACAACCCTGTTAACTACATTTGATTGCAGATTAAACAAATTTTGTGCAGACCGTATGTATCATTTACACATACCTTTGCCCGCACTATGACGTAATAATTGCACAAATAAAAAAATTAAATCAAAAAAAATGTTGGTTAAAAAATTTCAAATGACACAAATGCACTTATTTCACATATTCAATTCAAAATTGATAACTATAATTTAATTGGAGATGAAAGATATAAAAAAATAGGTTTTTGAACAAATTGATCAATATACACATAAATTAACTTAATATTAATTAATTTTTGTGGCCATAATATAAATCTTTATATAATGAAAGTAGTAAATTTAATTTAAGTTTATAAGCATTAAATTTTAATATTTGTGCAAATTTTGTATTCATAGGCGGAAACAGGTTCATGTAAACTTTATGCAAATCGTTTGCGCGAATACTGGTTATCAGGAAAATTTTTCTCAATTTTTCTTCGTAATTCATCATTTCACAATTTCCTGTCACCTGGAACAATTAGATTGTTGACAGAAAAAAAGGGAATTTACCATAATTGAGAAATTTCAGAATCAAGTGTGTAGCAGTGGTATTATTGCGAATGTTTTTTCTTCACTTGGCACTGGAATTCGGAAATACTTCAGAACTATATTCTCAATCGGCCAACTATATAGTCTTCGTGATACAGCTCTACATTTAAAAATCCCTAGTGCCGATGATTTGCAAGGCTTATCGTATAAATCTTTTAAGATTAAATATTTTCTGCCAATAACGTGTAATGTTCCATCTGCTTTTGTTGCAAAATTTTGTATCATAACCACGTCTGATTCAATCAGACAACAGTTATTTGGAACAGATGTTGTTAAAGTTAACTTCTTATATAAAATTTTAGAGTATTGAGGATTACCAAATGACGTTATCAATGGGCCGAGAAAATGTGGCATCAGTGTAGTTAATTGTGCAGGGTCTTTTGTTGCAGAGTATATATTATCATTGATAATGTTCTCAATAACTCGGTTATGGATTTGCTCCAGTGGTTTCTCAGGCTTTCTAATTAAAAACTTCAAGTGCCTGATGTAATTTTCGAACTGAAAAGCGCTAAATTGGTCAAGTCCTGTTTTTATTCGTATGACTTCGTCGGATAAGTGACACAATCCATGGACATTCGCGGAAACATATTCTTCTCCAAACATATTTATGAATTTATCGAGAAAATCAAAGAGTAACGCTTTAGCATATGAAATATTTTCTATTGGATGATACGAACATAGCAGGCGAATTGCTACATGCAAAGTTGTCCAAAGTATTTCCATTTCTGAGTTATACTGTTTCGTAGCTTTAAAAGCAACTATACCGGTGTATAATAGAAGCATGCGGAATTCAGTTGCTTTATATTTACCAAAGTAATTTAAGCTACGAGGCTTTCTTTGAAACTCTGCAGGCGTGTATTTTTGTATATATATTAAGTAGGTCGAAATTTCTGCTTTGTGAATTGGAAAAAAGAATCGTTTCGCAAGATCTCCTTTAGTTTTTGTCCATAGATGAATGACTTTTTGCACGACGCCAATGCATACTAAATGCATGTAGTCGATGGGCATGTGCGTTATCATTTTGAAATTGCGGATACTTAATAACGGAGATCTGCCTTGAACAAATTGGTCTTCGTATTCATAATCACTGTCATAATTGTCCATTTGCTGTCGAATTTCGTCATCAGTACGTAAAGTACACACAAAATTTGAAAAATAAGTTTTTCCTCCAAGTCTTTTCCCTTTCACATGACATCGCGTACAGCTGTCGTAACCTGTATGCCCCTTAGTACAACTAACGTAAGCTTTTCCAGGTATATCACAAACGATTGCCATTAGTTCGATGTGTATAATGTGCATATTATGTTTAAATCCTTCGGATAAAAGCTGGTTTAAGTCCGTAATAAATTTACTCAAAAATTCTTCACAATTTTTTGGCTTTTGACGTCCTAAAAAGCAACCTATGAGAAAAACTTGTCCATCAGGATAAATTGACCCTGAAATAGGCCACAATTCGTAATGCGTTGATCTTTCGGCATAAGCAGCACCATCGATTCCTATCCGCAATTTGATTTGTCGTATACATTCTTTTTTTTTCTTGTGTAAATAATTCTTGATTCCATGCATAAATCCAAAATGAACATATTTTCCACCTTCTATATTGAACACTTTAGCATTTCTCGGAGTTTTCAGTAACGTTTTTCCATTTTTGGGCAATTTACAGTAGGGGAATAATTGCATTAAAATGACCAATAATGCTGTTAAACAGTTTAATTTGACTTTGAATTTAATTGCCCAATTTGCCAGTTTACTTTGAATAAGATCATTATCTGGTTGACTCCTTTTGTCACTTGATATTAAGTCTATGTGCAAATCTGGAGTTTCCTTCTCATTCCCTATCGTATCCTTGTGAAGATTTGCAGTTGGCTCAAATTCACGATGATAATCTACTGATTTTGCAAATAGTACATTCATGTTCACATTCAGATCAATGTCAGGTTGAAGTTGTTGCGAATGTACAACAGGAATTGACGATTCATCTTCAACGTACCTATGTTTCTTCATACCCGAAACGGGCGAAACACTTGCTACATTATTAGCATTGGATAATAAATCACGTAAAAAATTTTCTTTCAAATTGCGATTTGCTATTTTTACACTTTTTAGCAAGTTGGTGGCATTTGCGTTTCTTAATCTTCTGAGGTGCCTTTTAGTCATGTCACATAGCATTTTTCGTTGAGACATTGTGGATTGAATACCTGAAAAACATTAAATAACTATGATTCAATTTTATTCAACGCCAGTACGTATGCGCTGAAATAATTGCAAATATAGAACGAACACAAAAAGGATCTTTTATATTTTTTAATATTTAAATACCGAAATTTCGAAAAATTTATTTTATATTTTAAGATTTATAAAAAAATTGCTTCCTGTTATTTGGATATTCAAATATTCAATTTGTATCATAGATGCGGAAAAAATAGTTATTTTTGCAACAAGAGTCTAATGGAGGTTTACAGGCACAAATATTTTTGACAACACGAGATTGGTTGCAAACATGATTTTTTATACAAATATGCGTTAAAAACGAGTAGATTTTACAAACATTAATTCTCTCCTGTAAGATTGACATTGACGGCTGTTCTTTTAACTCTTCACGTACGGCAACATAGTGAGCCAGCGGCACTTTTTTTTCAAATTTGAAATTTAAACTGGAAATGAATAATTAAACTAATTTTTGTTCAAATTTATATGATTTAAGTAGTAGCATGCAAGTGTCAACTATAGTTGACATCCATGTAGAATAGTTGTCATTAGGCTCGCCAAACATACATAAAACTACAAGTTTTGAACGCAGATCAAAGAACCTTTTTTGAACTCTTACATTATAAACGCCATCTACTGTAACTGTTTTAAGCAAGAAAATCTTATCACAACAAACGATTATTACTGTCACTTCTCTTAACCTAATTCCCACCAAATCTAATCTCTGCTAATCTTCTAGCACTCTTTTATAGCTACCCTGTCTGTTATTTCCATAAGAAATTACCATAAGGAAATTCCTTAACCCATTACGGGCCAAACGGACGTTTTTCGACGGTATTTTACAGCATGCATGTTGTCTGTAAAGATTGGTTGTAAAAAACTCGGGAGACCTTTTATCCTACGTAAAATTTATCCTACTTTCTGATGCCATCGAAAAAATTTATCAAATTTTTCATATAAAAAAATATAATCATCTTTACTGAGAAAGAACAAGCTTTTACGAGATTTTTTTTCCTAATTTTAATATTTACAGATCGAAATCCGATTATAAAAGTTTTTCATCATTATTCAATGAGAAAAACGATTTTTCTTGATAAATTTACTGTCTGAAACTTAAAATTGTATGTTTAATAACACGGTAATTTGATTTTATCAAGAAAAATCGTTTTTTCATTGAATTTGGATCTGACATAGGGGCGTGGCTTATAAAAGCATGGCCCTTTAAGTGTACACTTTGCATTTGTTTCTGTTTTTTACAATATCTAGCTGACTTTTGCATAAAGGAAAGCATTTTATATCACAAAACAAATTATTTTCTATAGAAAATAATTTATTACACAAGAGAATTATGTTTTTATTATATATTAAAAAAATTACTCTAAAAGTGTGCACTGAAAATAGTTCAAACGCTGTAACCAGATGGCGTATTGAAATTGTCAGATCCCAATAACGATAGAAAACTTTTATTCATTGAACGCCATATTGGACACCGACATCTTGAGCTCGAAAATTTGTACCTGGAGGTATTAATGTTTAAGGTCCATGCACGCATAACTTGTGGTTTTTAAGAGTAATCGACATTGGATTTTTGAGTAAAAATCCAAGAAAGCAGGATAAAGGGATTCTGAGTTTTTTGCAACCAATCTTAACAGAAAACATGCATCCTGAAAAATACTGTAAAAAAAAATTACTGTAAAAAAAAATTTTCAAATCAATACTATTTTGGCCCATAGTTTTTCAGATACATTTCTAGTTTTAATGAGCAAGTTTGAAATTGTTTAGTATTAAACCTACGAGACACTTAAAAAAAGTATGACATTAATTCTAAATTCACAAACATTAGAATTTTTCTTGCAACATTATTCGGATAAATAATTGTTTGACAAATAATTTGCGAATGCTTTTTGAGAAAAAAAATCATTAACTTAAGTTCACTACAGCAACTTAACTATGATTTTCGTTCTAAGAGAATTCGGTTTCCTTGCAACATTTATTTAAATGACGTTTTGATGTTTTCATAAGTCCATTATGTTGAATATTCCAACTGAACTCTCTACAAGCAAATTTGATTGCTGAAAAAATATTTGCAAAATATAATTCTAAGTATATTTAAAATATGTATAATAAAAAATGTTTGACTTTTGTAAATACACTGTAAAGAATATCCTGACCCAAAGTCTGACTATCAGACAAATTCGGTCTGATTTTCAGTATATTTGACCCATTGTCTGAAATGGTTCAAATAATCTGAAATTTATAACGATTTGGTCTGATCATACCCATGTAAAAAAGTTTATATGGGGACACATATATGTCACATAAACAAACACATCCCTAGTAAAAAGGATCATATATTGGCAATACATTGACAATATATTGTCCATATATAATTAATATATTGACAATATATTGATAATATATTGTCCATATATAATTAATGTATTGACAATATATTGATAATATATTGTCCATATATTATCAATATATTGAGAATGTATGGTCAAAGCATTGTCCATATATTGTCAATATATTATCAATATATGGCCAATATATGGTCAATATATTGACAATATATGATTTCGAAAATAATATATTGTCAATATATTATTTATGTATGGACAATATATGATCCTTTTTACTAGGAATATGT